>WSYH01015694.1:0-13901 GCA_036426205.1 Ascaphus truei | reverse complement strand
TATTGCCCTGTAAACTTGTGTTTTGCACTATAAATGGCTTTTTAAGCATGCTGCACCTAATTTTGGATTGATAAAGAGGGACTTTTCATACCATATGTGTCTGCTTCTCTCTTATTTGTTGAAGATCAAGCTACGTTTAAAGCACAGTGAGGCAAAGTAACTTACTCAGGGACACAAGAAGCTGACCCTGGGTCTCAAAGCAGTGTATTGTCCTACTAAATTATGGTAGACATGCTTTATCCTTTAGACATTCAATTGACGAGTAAATTATCCCCTGGGGTGGCAGTTAGGTTATTTCTTTATTGTAACATTAGGGGTGCCTCACTACCAGAGGTCTCCATTCTGTGCCCAAAACAAAAGATACAGTAGTGATTGATTCTCAGAATATCAATAATTGTTATGCAGGCCCATGTCGAGAAACAATTTTTTTTTTTCAGACTTGAAATTCAAATTGAATGAGAAGTCATACACGCATGCGCCTAAATGTGAGAACATTCTCGGGAAGATTAAGCTATTAAACTAAGCCACAAAGCCACCGATTACAAATTAATGGTCTGGCAGAGGTGTCGATAAGAAGTAGAAATACTTTAGCCTTGTGTGTGTGTGTGCGAGGGGGAGAGCACTGTATGCTGGATTATTAGTTCAAATAAATATTTTCAACAGGTCATCATAATGTTTTGATCCCCACACCCCCAAATAAAATCACAGTATGCCACCCACCTCAAAGTACGTACATGACTAGTGTAGAATGAAAAAGATACAGTAGTGATTGATTCTCAGAATATCAATAATTGTTATGCAGGCCCATGTCGAGAAACAAATTTTGTATGTGCATTGGTACCTTTTTTTTGCAGCTCCTGTTTACTGTAACGCATTGGCAGCAATCCAGGTCATATTAATTCCTGTTAAAGGCCATAATTCTACCTGTGAGCCTCTAGCTTGTGGTGAACTCTGGTCTGTTGTGTCTATTGTAACAAAAACAAAACACATTGCAGGCCTTAGACCAAGAAAGGGTTAACAATCCCTGGTTATTTCCATTTATTCCAGCTCAGCAAACCAGACCAACCCATTGGTTTCCCACACAGTGGTTGCAATCTTCATTGGTTTCTGAGCCATGCAGCCAACTTTCAGAATAGTTTTATTTGATCAAATTTCTATCCTCCTCATTTAGCATTTTTCATCCCTTTTTTTTTTCCTCCCCCTTTTTCATCTGCTACCCACATAAAGCTACATTTTATGCTCGGATGGAGAGCCCTCCAAAATATGCCTGCTGTATTTTAAAATGTTATTGAGGATTATATTTATTAGGTGGGATAAGTGTAAAGGCACCTTATGGCCCACTGGCTTGGCTATGGCTAAGCACGGCTTGATACATTTTGCAATGAGTCTCCCATCCTACAATCCTCCTCCCCACTCCCAACGTTCCCCTGCTGCATTTAGATACATTTGTATGACTGACAGAGACCGGATACAATCCAACTAACCTATTTACTCAGTTCTGCCTGCTAACCTCCTAATGCCAGTCACTCTTCGTGATGATAAAAGGGATTTAAAATATATATATATATATATATATATATATATATATATATATATATATACAGGCATACCCCGCATTAACGTACGCAATGGGACCGGAGCATGTATGTAAAGCGAAAATGTACTTAAAGTGAAGCACTACCTTTTCCCACTTATCGATGCATGTACTGTACGGCAATCGTTATATACGTGCATAACTGATGTAAATAACGCATTTGTAACAGGCTCTATAGTCTCCCCGCTTGCGCACAGCTTCGGTACAGGTAGGGAGCTGGTATTGCTGTTCAGGACGTGATGACAGGCGCATGCGTGAGCTGCCGTTTGCCTATTGGGCGATATGTACTTACTCGCGAGTGTACTTAAAGTGAGTGTACTTAAAGCGGGGTATGCCTGTATATATATATATATATATATATATATATATATATGTTATGGTGGGTTAAAAAAGTGACAAAAACCCTCCACAGTAAAGCATATAGCTAATGGAAATATTACTATATGCTCATTTACATGTCTTAGACAGGTCTGCAACCCTGCCTTTCACCATTAGCACACAGTGCTTCCACTGCAGCAAGGGATTCTGGGAAATGACATGTAAATGAGCACACAGTGCCACCTTTTGCTTCAAAACCATGTGGGTGGGTTTACTGGCTATGTCTCTTAACCCAGGCTGTGCTCAAAGCTGTGAAATGCAGCACGCAAATGCTTACAGGGGACCATGCTATATGGTTTTGAAGAAAAAGGTGGCACTGTGTGCTCATTTGCATGTCATTTCCCAGAATCCCTTGCTGCAGTGGAAGCACTGTGTGCTGGGTGATAATGGTGAAAGTCAGGATTGCAGATCTGTCTAAGACATGCAAATGAGCATACAGTAATATTTCCATTTGATATATTTGATTTCCAGAGTGAGGAAGTTTATTATTATGAATCATTATTGTATATATTTTCTCTTTTTAGATTATACTGTATATAACTGAGGTGGAATGTTGAATATACACACCGACAGCAGAGGGAGCGGGTCCGGGATGTGGTTGTAGCGTGGCCAGGCCTGGGTTAAGATTCAGAATAGTCGTTGTACTTGCTGAGTTCAGGAGTATAGAGAGTTCCGTAGTCAAATCCGTTTCCGTGTCCAAGGGTCTGAGAGGTAAGAATCGTGATGGGTAAGCCGAAGTCGGGAGCCAGAGAGGTAAGTCAGACAAGCCGGTTCAAAACTGTAGGGGTAAAGACAAACAGGAGCACGACACAGTTTCCAGGCTACACAGGAAGCAAGGAGCTATGCAGAGCAAGGAGGAAGTGACAGAGCAGGGTATTTAAAGCGGTATCCACCAATCCGGATGGAGGTGTGACGAGGAGCAGCTCCTAAGAGGCTGGGAGTAACAGGGCTCAGCTGAGAGTGCAAGAGGCGTGGCAAGAACTCCCGGGCTGAGCGGGGGCGGAGGCAGGCATGGCGCGCGTGTTACAAGTACCAGGGATAGATGCGCGCTCTGTAACACCGGCGCCAGAATCCATGATGGCGGCCGCGGCGTGAGGGGCAGGGGTAGCAATGAGTGGCAGAGGCAGCAACAGCTGCAGTACTGGTAGTGGGTAAGGAAGGGTCACGTCGCAGGGGACGTGGCCCCCGATTCCTTACACACATGGGTTATCTGAATAGGCTTGTTTATTCAGCTACCAAAATATGGAACACAAAAAAAGCTTCATTCAGCATAAGTGTAAAGTATTAAAGAAAAAAAAAAACAGTTTAGAAAAGTCCAGCTAAATCGTCCACAACAGGGCTTTGCCCTTTTTCTAGAAAGGACGGTTCAAGTCCAAGAAAAGCACAAAGAACAAGTGTAAGTGTCCCTCTGTAACAGATCTTGCTGCAGGCTTGTCTCCCTCCAGCATTTCAGAATGTGCTTCTCTGGATCAGACAGGAACACTGAACAGGTAGGAGCTCTGGGTTCTTAAAGTCCATCAACGAGGGAGCTGGGACCTTGTTAATTAACCCAGTGTTTTATCAAGGTGGGATTAACCAGGTCACTACTGGTCTCCAGACCTATACATATGTCTCCTAGGCATAGTGTTAGGTTAGTGAATTCACCCTGTCACATTTCTCCCCTATTTGTGTGTGGCTGGTGCCATTCAATGCTGAATCCCAACCATCCACCCCTTCTCGAGAGAGGAAATCAGCATTTGTGTTTAACTTCCCAGGCCTGTGCTGAATCTCAAACGAGAAGGGCCAGAGGGCCATATACCACCTGGTCAGTCCAGCATTTAAAAACCTTAGTGGAGCGTGATATGTGTCACGGTAACTCGTGATAGGATATAATATACACCAAATAACTGGGTTCAACTGAACACGACTTAGATATAATAAAGAGAATTTATTCCTTAAAGAAGGTGAACACACAAGATAGTACAAATAACAGACAAGAAATAACACTTATTTAGGGATTGGGATGATGAAGTAATCAAGAAACAGGATTAGCAATTCAACAGCAATCGGGCATCAAGTAGTTGGTAAAATGAAGACAAAGAGTATAGGACTGACACTAGTTTATATGTAATTCCAGTCCTATATCTTATCATTGAGTGCAGGTCATTGGAGAACAATGACCTGCACCCAATCTCTAACGTGGGAACATTGATAACCCATGCCCCCCAGCTAGTTGGCACATGCGTACTTCTGGCCCTGGGGGTCTAATTTCTTTAGCCCCACCCAAAAGCCAGGGCACCCACATGTCTACCAGACCTGGATCTGGTCAGGAAACCCTTTGTCTGTAGGTGTGAATTATAGCACTTACAGACCACTCCAAGCCCTGCATTTCTCTGCCCTAATGTATACAGCCAGAGTGGCTGAGCCTTTGATCAGGGGGTCTGTTGTAGACAATGGGTCACCCCCCTGAGCATTTACATTAACCAGATTCAGAAACCTTCGCAGGCTTTTATCCCCGCTTCGAAATACAATATAGTTTTTAATATCAAGACATATTAAAATAATAACTTCGGTTGGGCCGAGCGGGCTGAAACTTGCCAGTCCTTCATGCCGGAGGAGACTCTCCACGGTGTCCAAGTTTCAGCTCGCAACAACCTTCCGGGCCGGAGATACACAAATACAGTTTAAAAACCCTGAGTAACTTAATGCAGGATTCTCCGCTCTAACTAAAGTAAATCTCTGCTTTTCACTCTCCCATTGAAATCAACGGGCTCCGCCGCTATAGGCTTTCAATGGAGCAACTCCGCCGTTGAAGTCAATGGGCTCCGCCCCTATAGTCTTTCAATGGAGCAACTCCGCCTTTGAAGTCTATAGGAAACCCACCATTCTTTACAGTCGCCCATACTCCGTCTGGTTGATCGGAGAGGGCTGGGAATGGCCATGCAGTCATGCCGGAACAGTGACTACATGTGACCCAAATCCCAGCCCTCTGGTCCTCACAGAACCGGAGATATGGGCTTACACATTTTACACTTTTGGACTTAGCCGTTTTGTCGTGCTGTTCTTCCCTCCGCCATTGGAGTCAATGGCGCGACCCTCTTGGCGTGCGCGACCTTTTACGGGGGTCCTTGATTCTCGGACCCGGTGGTGGTCGAGTGTGGGGGTTCCTAGGATCTAAGGGCAAAAATAATTTTATTCCTGGGTGACCTGGAACCTAGGTTTCCCACGCCAATTGTGTTTGACCTTGAACTAGTGTGATAAAAGCTCTTTTTCAGATATTGTATCCGCTTCTGCGGTTTGCGGTTTGGATGGCTGCCAACCCGTTCCTGGAGGTCAGCGTCGAGGAATCCCCATTGAAATGAATGGCTCCATTGACTTACAATGGGGAACCGCCGCTCCTCCCCTCGGGTGCCACCTGCTGGTCTTTTATGGAAACAGGCCCACACCGCCGGATTCGCCATAGGATTGAATGGAGCTGCAATGGCGACCTATGGGAAACTGCAAAATGGAGCCTGAAAAGGCGGGAACATTGAACAAAGGGCTATAATCACTTCCTAACTATTAACCCTTCTCCGCCCGAACGGATCCCAGTGTGTGTGTTGGTGCAGACACTGGAATGGTGACAATACAGTATTACAGGGGCATGCACATTTGGATGTTGCAGCAAGGTAAAACCACATTCCTGGACCGCAGTCCAGTTAACCCCTTGCCTCCCTGGTGAGGTCAGGGGGTGGCCATATGGGGTGCAACCCCTTTAATACCGGGCCAATCCCCCTCTCCCTCTACAATATGTACCAGGGTAAAATAGACTCCCACCAGGTAATGGCTCAAGGCCTCAATTGCCCACTTCACTGCGAGGCATTCCTTTTCAATCATGGAGTCGTTTTTTCCCCTCTGGAACAATATCTTACTCAGGAAAAGGATTAGGTGTTCTAACCCCTCAAACTGTTGTGATAGAACTTCCCCCAGTCCTATCTCTGTGACATCGGTCTGTATGAGAAAAGGCCTATTAAAATCTGGGCTTCTAAGGACTCTTGATAGACACCTTTTTACCTCCTTGATGGCTCTCTGGCACTCTCTAGACCATACCACTTGTGTAGGCGCACATTTTTTTGAGGTCTGTTAGGGGTGTTGTAATTTCAAAGTAATTAGGGATGAACTGCCGATAGAAGGGTACTAAGTCCAGTAGAGAGCGCACATGTCTTTATTCGCGGGGTTGGAACTTCTTTCAGGGCAGCTAACTTACTGGTCGGTGGTCTTACTTTTCCACCTCCAACCGTATAACCTAAGTATTTTGTTTTGGCCTTACCTAAGGCACATTTATTAAGGCTGGCTGTCAGCCCTGCCTCTCTTAGAGACCTGAGGACTGCTTTTAGCCTGTTAATATGGGCCCACCAGTGTTTACTCTAGATGACAATGTCATTCAGGTAGGCTGTAGGAACTGAAGGAACACAGGGCACAAATGGATTTTGAAGTAATTAAACTAATTTATTGAGCCAAAAACAAAAAAGTGTTTTTGGCTCAATAAATTAGTTTAATTACTTCAAAATCCGTTTGTGCCCTGTGTTCCTTCAGTTACTACATGCATTGGATTGATTACAGGCTATCGTTCAAGCACAGGAGCACCAGTAATTGTATCATTGGTTATACTATTCTTATTTGCTGTGCTGCATTTACCTTACATGCATTGGATCCAGGTAGGCTGTGGCATAAGCCCTATGAGGTCTCAGCACCTTAGCCATAAATCTCTGGAAAGTGGCTGGGGCTCCATGCAGACCAAATTGCATCGTCACATATTGGTATAAACCCATCGGAGTGGCAAAGGCGATTTTGCACTCCTCTAAAGGTATTTGCCAGTATCCTTTTGTGAGGTCAAGCATGGATATAAACTCGGCCGTATCAAAGGTGTAAATTAATTCTCCACCCTTGGCATCAGGTATGCATCAAATCTGGATACTGCATTTACCTTTCGGAGGTCCACACAAAACCTTACCTTTCCATATAGTTTAGGGACCATGACTATTGGTCCACACCATTCACTGCATGATTCCTCGATCGTGCCCAGATTTAGCATTTCTTGTACCTCCTCTACAAGAGCCTCACAGCTTTCAGGTAACCTGTAAGGATGTGAATGTATTTTTACACCAGGTTCTGTCTCTATCACATGGAAAACTAGATTTGTCTGTCCTGGGAAATCAGAAAAACATCCCTGAATTGGTTAAATACCTCGAACAAGTCTACTTTCTGTTCAGAGGTTAACTTGCTTCCCATAGGGATTTGATTGTCACCAATGGTGTTCCCCTGTGGAGTATGAGGACCCAGATCTGTTTCCTTTTCCCCCGGGTTGATGAACAGAGAACTGTGCACCTTCCAGGGTTTAAGTAAATTTACATGGTAAATTTGTTTACCTTTCCTGGATCCTGGTTGAGGGTTTCATAATCCATGTTTCATAATCCACGTCACCCATGCAGCGGATTACTTCAAATGGGCCCTGCCATTTGTTAGCAGTTTGCTCTCACAACTAGGTAATAGTGACATCACCTGGTCCCCAGGTTCAAACACTGTCATGCGAGCATTTTGGTTATAATATTTCTCCTGACTGTCTTGGGCTGATCTATGATTCTCCCTTGCAAATTGGCTGGCCATATCTAGGCGATTCTAAGGGCTAACACATATCAAAGGGTATTCTTAGAAGGTGAACGCTGTTCCTTGCAGGACTCCTTTAGGGGGTCTAGGAAACCCTGGGGTTGGCGGTCATATAGGAGCTCAAATGGAGAGAAACTTGTGGAAGCTTGGGGAACTTCCTGCACTGCAAACAGCAGAAAGGGGAGAAGTTCACCCCAAGCTCTTTTCAGAGTCTACAAACTTCCTTAACATACTTTTTAGAGTTTGGTTAAACCTTTCCACCAATCTGTCAGTCTGTGGATGGTAGACCGATGTCCGAAATGACTTGACCTCTAGTAACTTTAAGATATCCTGCATGAGTTTAGCCATTACATTCGTTCCTTGGTCTGTCAACATAACCTGGGGAATTCCGACCCATGAAAACAGCTCCAACAACTTGTTGGGTACCTGTTTAGTGTTTGCTGTCCTCAGGGGGAACCCCTCAGTGTACCTTGTTGCATAGTTGATTAATGCCAAAATAAACCTCTGTCCCTTTGCAGAGGGTTTTAGAGGTCCTACCAGGTCTACTCAAATCCTCTCAAAAGGGACTAAGACCAAGGGTAGAAGGGTGCCCGTTTTTGTCACTTTTGGCTAGTTAGCTGGCATTCAAGATATGCCACACCTAATTTGGCAATATCATTATGCATACCACGAAATAAAACTGGGCCGAAATATGGTCCATGGTTTTGTCTCTAATGAGGTGACCACCCCAATGGATAGTATGGGCTAGGGTGAAGACCGCTTTAATGAAAATCTTAGGGATCAAGATTTGTCTGGTAACCTCCCTTGTTTATGTATGCTTGTTCACCCTATTCAGAATATCATTCAACAATTCAAAATGAGGGAACTCCATTACACCTTGTGAATTCAATACATTGTCATCAATTTTTACCACTTTCTCATACGGTCTGGCAAGGACTGGGTCTGCCCTCTGCCGAAAATCAGGGAGAGACAGTTCTTGAAATCTCCTGTCTGTCTCTCCCTCCTTCTGGCCATTCCCAGTCATTACCTGTGATTTAGGCATATTAGTATTACCTTGAGTCCCAGATTTTGGTAACCTGTCCTGTTTGTCACAGCATCTTTGCCTCTGAGATTTCGGAACCCGGTGTCTGCTGGGGAATATATCAGCAGAGAAGGGGAAGAGTTTCCCAGGCTTCTCCTCTATCAAAGAAGGAGGCTCCTCCTGGGAGAAAGCCATTAAACTGGAGAAATATGGCCAGTCCCGGTCCAACAAGACTGGGACAGGGAGCCCAGGACTGACTCCTACTTCTAGTTTGGCCTCCCGACCCTTTACCTGTAGGAAAGATATTGGCAGACAGGTACCATTTTATATCGCCATGTATACAGTCTATGCTCCATGGGGAGTCATATGAAAGCACTTCAGGCAAGGGTTTTCCCAGAACCAAATTCACAAGGGCCTGGACAGATTTTCGTCCAATCAGGACTGGACATAGCCAGGGCTAACAGCTTTCTCTGTGGAAGGCTGAGATGACAGTGCTGCTGAAGGAACAATCCATCTGTGGGCACTCCATAAGATGGTGGCCCTGTTTCCTGCAGGTAGAACATGTAGAGGGCTCCCTCTCAGGGGGTTGACGTGGATACCGTTCAGCTGAATGGGATACTGGAAACCAGGAGTCGGGTGGGTCCTGTGTGCGACGTCCTCTGAAGTTCCTCTCTTTAGGCAATGAGCTGACATCAGGCAGAAGATGAGGGTCTCGGTAGGGACCTGTGTCCAGACCTGTCACATTGCTGAAAAAACTGATACCTTCATGAGGCTTGGCGGTCGCAAGTGGATGGGTTGTAGTTTACATGCTGGTCTGGCCTCCTTCCATGAGCATCAGCCGCAGCTGGTGGAGTCTGTGCTGTCGGTCCCAGGACCCTCTCCTGGTTCTCGGCCCCAAGGAGGTTTTCCATGATTTGATTAGCCACAGTTAAGGCTTTGGCAGCATGGCGATTTACCAAGGAGTGTGCGGGATGGGTAATCACCTGTAGGAATTGCTCCAAAATGACTTGTTCAAGAATCGCCTCCTTGGTGCGCTGCTCGGGCTGTATCCATCGAGTACACAAGTCCGGTAAGCGGTAAGCTATGACCCGGGGTCTCACCTTAGAGGTGTATTTCAAGTTCCGAAACTGTTACCGGTAGGCTTCTGGAGTCAGGCCTAAGCAATCCATTATGGTGGATTTTACCTGGTTATAGTCTATAGTCTGATCTGGAGATATGAGGCCTGGGCTTCTCCTATGACCAGCGGGGCCAAAGCAGTTGCCCAGCGATCTACGGGCCAGCCCTAGGCTGTGGCAACTTTTTCAAAGGTCCTCAGCCGGACTCATTTTTCTAAGGTGAACCTGGGTTTTTTTTGGAAGTTCGTGTCTAACAGACAAAGGGTACAGAGCCAATAGTTTGGACAGCCTTTCATCCTGCGCTGCCTGCTGCTGTGTCAGGAGCAGGACTTGCTGCTGCAGTAGTTGTACGTTTTGCCTGGCTTGTTCCTGCATCAGTAGTTTGTTTTGCTTGGCCTTGTTTTCATCCTGCGCTGCCTGCTGCTGGGATAGGAACTGGGCTTGCTGTTGCAGTAGTAGTTTTGCCTGACCTGTTCGCATAGAAACTCTTTTAAAAAATGTTTAATTTTGTTTCTTTCTTTCTATGGCTTTTCAGATGCAGGGGCTGCTCAGAATCCTTCTGACATCATATGTTGCAGGGACAACGCAACGTCACGTGGGTTATCTGAATAAGCTTGTTTATTCAGCCACAAAAACATGGAACACAAACAGAGCTTCATTCAGCATAGAAAGGATCAGAGCACTGAGGCTCCTATGTCAATGCTCAATAGTGTGTGAAAATGTCCCCCTTTCCGCCTTATGGAAGCGACCCTCTCCATGGTTCAAGAGCCTCCCGGGAGGAACACCCACGATCTAGTGTGCTGTGCTGGAAACAACAGATATCCGGAAGAAGTAAATAATTTAGACACGCAAGGTTCTTTCTCAGTTACTTCTTGTTTATTGTTTTAAGTGCATAAGCTTTTATAGGCATTCGTGACGTACCGTGGAACACTCCAGTACGTATCACAAGTTTACATACGTCAATAACATCTTATCTTATTGTTATGAGTCATTGTCACACATTGTTATTCCAGCAGAAACTATATGCTGGGGGGTTAGAATGTTCTAGGAAAAGTGTCAACAGAAAGTCCTTGATACTAAACTACGGCGTAAGCGGTTTCCTTATACAATAACAAGTTGTTTACGATAACAAGTTGTTTACGATTTTAGGCTGTTAAGGCAAAATTAATTATGGTTATATTTGCAGAGATAATGAATGGCACACAAAATGGAGATATACCCCCCATATATTCATTAACAATTCCTCCTTTTGTCATACCATGACAACTCACTTCTCCTGATATTGTTGGTACACCTCATCATAATGAACTATTGGTGCAGGGGCCACAGGAGATAAAGAGGAGTACACAGCCTCAGGTGTTTTTCTCTGTAGGAGAGTGTACACTTGTGTTAATGGTAAAGGGGTTTCTTTTTGTATAAGGCTGCATAATCTTGTGCACATGTACTTCAACAAAAACCCTATAAAATATATTACTACAAAAATGCTTACTACTACTGTATTACTAGACCCATTAATAGTTTCTTTCCGATGGCCCCTAGCCATGATCCTTGTCCAAATGTCCAATTAAACTGATCAGAACCTTCCCAATATTATTTACTATTTATTGTAAAGCTGTTTTAAACAAAAATATATGTAAAAGATGGGCAAAGGTTTATTTTTTTGTGAATCATGAAGCAGAGCTACATTTTTGTTATAAATCAAGGCCCTTTGCTGCTTGGGAAAACAACTTCTTGGGATCACACCTGGAAATAGTTAAGATAAAATGGTGCAAGCTTCTGCTTTTTTTTAAATTACTGTATCTTATAAATTCACAAAATGGAGAACAGAAAAAATGGACAGACTAGTCATTTTAACCCTTTCAATTCCCTCCTTTTGTTCTCTAAAGATTAACAAAATTACTATTCACACTGCTCTTCTATGACTAGCGCATTGTGGCGGCTAAGGGATTTCTGAGAATTGGTGGGCTAATTTCTACTGGGAGCAACTGCACAAACATCACACATCTTTCATACGGCATTCATTCAGAATGGCAAAACAGCAAAATGGCTGCTATGGTCAAAATGGATGACTTGTAATCCTTTCCTTGTGGTTGACTCACGCCCCTGGGTGACCTCCCCACCTTCCTCACATCCAATCTTCTCAGTCCCCTCTTATCCTTAAGAGACAGTCTATTTAAAGAACAGTTAACCATGTCATAGCCCTGCTGGACCAAGAAGTGGTCCTTTTGTGCATAACTTCATTCCTTTCCGGCCATTATCTCGGCCCAGTTGATTTCTTCTTCGGTCTCTTCTTCTGGGGCACTGCCGACATCTTCATCAATGAAAAGAGGCATAGCGTCGGTGGGGGGTGCAACGCACTTCTGGACCAAAGTTTTGCTGTACATAACACATACATAGAGAGTGATGAGTAGGACAAACACACATACGAATCAATCCAAACACCCAGCGAATCAATCCAACCATTAAGTCCCAGTGGGTCCTGAAACTTGAATAAACACACAACATTGCTCTTTAACTATTGCGCATACATACACCTCCTTTTGAGGCTAAAATATAGTCTAGGGCCATTCTTTCCTGTAGGGCCATTAGTCTGATCTGAACCTGTTCTTGGTTAAGTGAGTTAATGGCTATGGTTGAATGATTTGGGACATCTACTACATCTGTAACCTGTGGGCAATTCCTTTGTTATAGATTAAAACACATGTAGTTAGTGGGCTTACTATTGGGCTCATATGTTAATTTGAACATGGTAATAGGTATCTGCGATGTATAAGGACCACAGGAAAATGAGAACGGCTAACAAGGCTCTCTGCAGAGCATTCCCACTACAATTTCGTCATCTCTCTGTGGGTTATACTTTCACAGGCCCAAATAATGCATACATCTTAAAATTCTAACTTAAACACACTCTATAAGAATAAAATATTGAGTCCTTGAAAAAAGAAAGAAAAATAAATGTTCAGATAAGACCGTTCCCCGGCCTGGATCTTATTTCCCCTGTAGGCAGCAGCTGTGTGTGATGCTGGTATGAGCTTTATGTGCGCCACGTGGATCCAGGAAGAGACCTTTGCCACTTTAATTGGGATGAAGAACATTATTGCGTAGAAAATGCTTGACCGTTAACCCTGTCTCGAGTAGGTGCACTTTCAGCTTTGACCTTTGCCTAGAGAGACTCAAAAAAATGTATTACTTGCATGCAATACTTACTAATTATTTTATTACCCATAACATGGTCCCTAATTTGTTCCTTTGAACTACTGATAGTCATAAGTCATCCCATAATTGTTTCAAAGGGAGATAATTTATACCTAGGAATAAATTCCTGTAACAATTTCCTTACCACTGTCTTAGCGTCCGCATATAGACAGGAGTAGAACTTAAGCAAAACTTATCTAAAAAACATATATTTAGTTCTGCTCTCCTATTACTTCTAATGTTGTATATCAGGTGCAATAGAGGAAAAAATTGATACAAAGTATGATCCCCAAAGGAATCAAGAAAGAGAACCTCCAAATACATGCACTCTATGATAATGGATAATAAGGTAAGTATATAAGAATTGATTGACTCCTATGGAGATAAAGGTCTTAATTAAAAACAAAAATAATAAAATTTTATTACATCAAAAATTAGTGACTGTGTGAATTATTGTATAAAAAACAAAAAACAAACAATGTTTTAAAAACCCCGTAGAGGAGTAGTAATACTGTTTAGATTCAATGCCCTAAATTATATAGGCAAAAAGTATAATTTGTTTAGACCAGTGGTTCCCAAACTTTTTCGGTTCAAGGCTCCCCAAGGCGATCAGGATTTTTTCAAGGCTCCCCAAGGCGATCAGAATTTTTACGCGGCGCCCAAAGTAAAAACAAAGGTGTATATACATACCTAACAGTTGCAGTGCGCAGTTGGTGTCTCTCTCAGACACTCTCACTCTTTCTCCCACACTCTAACTGTCTCTGACCTCACTCTCTCTCTCTCTGACCTCTCTCTCTGACCGCACTCTCTCCCTCTGACCTCACTCACTCTCTCTCTCCACTCTCTCTCTCTCTCTCTGACCTCGCTCGCTCTCTCTCTCTCTCTCTCTGACCTCACACTCTCTCTCTCTGACCTCACACTCTCTCTCTCTGACCTCACACTCTCTCTCTCTGACCTCACACTCTCTCTGACC
>WSYH01015693.1:0-13901 GCA_036426205.1 Ascaphus truei | reverse complement strand
TTGAGCCTCGTTTTGCTCTTCTTTTAGCGTCTGATGTAGGGACAGCGCCATCTGCTGTACTAACGCCGCCATACTTTCAGTTTGAGACTTTGTGATCTGTAGTAAACTCTCATTATAGGACTTTGACATCTCCTCTTGGGTCTTTGCCAGTGGCTGCAAACCCTGCATTAAAATTGCAGAATTTTCTGTTTGTTTGTACTGAAGCGAGGTCAGAAATTCCTCCATTTTCCCCTTTCACTGCCTTGTGGACTGCCCGCGTTAAACTCCACCAATTGTGACGTCTCAGTCCCAGTGTCAGATCTTTTGTCCAGATCAAAGGCAGGAAACACTGTACTTTCTAAGCAGGGGTATATTTACAGGGTACAAAGCAGGTACAGGGTTAACTCATAACACAAAACAGAAAAAAAAAGACTTAACTCCTTCCAGGAGTACTGACTAATACTGATTAGTCCCTAACTAATCGTGGGAGAACTAAACTCTTTCCCCACTTTACCCAGTGTACCTGCAGCAGGTCCCCTTTCAGTCTCTCACAGGGCTGTCTGTGTGTGCCTTCCCAGATCAGTATAGCAGCAGCG
Source organism: Ascaphus truei (assembly GCA_036426205.1). Lineage (NCBI taxonomy): Eukaryota > Metazoa > Chordata > Amphibia > Anura > Ascaphidae > Ascaphus > Ascaphus truei. The sequence goes on along the minus strand of WSYH01015693.1, from coordinate 13,326 downwards.
TCTCTCCCCCTTTCTGTATAACTCTCAACAGTGTGTGTCTGGCAGCATGGGGGGGGGGGGTGGAAATCTCGCTATCACTTCCTGACTATTCAGGCTAGGCTAATTAGCTCATTAAGTCACAGCTGAACAGACCTTTCCAGAATGATTAACTCTATGAGAGCTGTAAAGTCCCACAACTGCCCATTCTAGCCCTTAGAGGGCAGTGATGGCATTACAGTGTATAGAGGTGGGGTGGCAGAGTGTGTGTATATAGAGGGGGGGCTATGTGCATGTACAATTTCCTTTTAATAAACTTGCCGTAAAATCAAAAAAATGTAGACAATCATGCTAATAAAAATCAATATGGCTACGAAAATGTATATCTTTTTTATGAAAAATGTAAAAAAATAAATACAACTAAGCCTACATTTATCTTATAATCGTAATAATCCCCTCAGAACAGGGCATTATTGTCCAGTAATGCCGTTCTTCTGGGATTATTACTTAAAAGACCATTTACCAAAATATGCATTGCCTGTCACTGTATTTATCTATACCCTAAAGGGGCACAGATAAATACATTGGCAGTCAATGTGCAAGCAAAAAATGAAAATTAAAAAATACAATAAAAAAACCTAAAAAACTGAAATTACCTTTAGATGTCATCACCCTCTTATTCCCGGTGTATTTGGAAGCTCACCATCTGCGACGCCATCCTCAGTGATCCGCTGTGATCCTCAGCATCAGGTAAAATCTTCTTTCTTCAATCTTGAATCTTCTTTACTTGTAATTCATAGTAATCCATAGTAATCCATAGTAATCCATAGGTAGATGTTGTCTCATCATCTTCTTAAGCTAAAATGAGTTGGAACAGGCCTTATATAAGGCCTGTGACATCACATTTTAGGATCAGAGGGTACAGATCCAATCCAATGGTCGCGGTTCCATATGAAAAGCTTTTTTTTTTTTTTTTTTATAACTTTCTTTTATTGTTTTTTTTTGCAGAGATAGTACAATCCAATATCATATTGTTATCAATTAGTCTGCTTTATGACATACAACATCGAGACGAACATGGTAGGGGGAAGACATGAGAGGGGAAGGTGAGGGGGTGGGTGGGGGGGCAGGTAACGGCTCATGGAGGGGTGTAGCATCCTCCAAGTATTCCAATAAACCTAGCTCTTTCTGCGTGTTCTGATCTAACTCCTCGATCAACCCACCGCGTCCGGCGATCGGGGGAAGGTGTAGGTCTCTCGCATTCGTCCTATATGTCAATCTATTTGTCAACTCTCTCGTGTGTCTGTTCCGTCACCGAAGGACAACCCACCTGTTACTATCAAAGCCAAACGGTGGCATTGCTCATCCCTGGGATATCGGTCTGTGCCAGCCACAATGACCATACTTTTTGAAAATTTGAGCCAGTGTCGTTGACTAGACTTGACATCTTTTCCATCTGGCAGGCGAACCAAATTCTGTTCCGAATTTTGTCTATCGATGGAATTGCATTCTGATTCCACAACGCTGCGGTCTCGCACCTCATTGCCATAGCAAAGTGTGCTATTAGTTTGTTTCCTGATCGAGATACCTCGTCCGTGGGCCTACCTAATAAGAAGACCCACGGATCCAGTTGGATTTGGAGGCCCAAAAAGACCTTTTGCAGCCAATCTCTAATTTGTGTCCAGACGGGAATGATTCGTGGACAAGACCACAGCATGTGTACCAGATCCCCTTGTTCCCCACACTGCCTAGGGCAGAGAGGGGAAGCTCCCGCGACGAATTTTGCCATTCTAACTGGGGTGAGGTACCACCTCAATAATACTTTATATGAGTTCTCCTTCAGTGTCGTACAGATCGAGCTGCTGGCCGCAGCTTTGAAAATTGCTGTCCACTCTTCGTCGTCTAACGGCCCTGTCAGGTCTGTCTCCCATTGAGTCATAAATCTGGGTCGATGTGAGTCATCCTTATCTGTCCCAACCACCTCCCTGTATAGAGCAGAGATGAGTCCCCGTGTATCGGTTCCCCGATCACAGAGCTTTTCAAAATTGGTTAGTGGTGGTCTGTTTGGGTGTTTGGTATAAAATGCCCGAACCTGGAGGTATCTAATAAAATCTGTGTTGGGTAAGCCCTTTTCTGACTGTAAGATCTCAAATGTTTTGATTGTGTCTCTGCCCTCCAGGTCCTTAAGCCTTCTTACGCCCCCCTTTTGCCAGCATGTGAAGTTCCTTCCAGTTAACCCTGGAGCAAAGTCCGGATTGCCATATAAAGGGGCCATTAATGAATTTTTAGAGGTCAATGAATGTCTATTTTTTGTCGATTCCCAGACCGAGAGAGAGTTCAACACAGAGGGCAGCGGGTTTTTTAGATCTTTTAGTCTAGCCCTGGGATACCAAATAATATCTTTGAGCTCTAGCGGAGCGCACACCTCCCTCTCCAAAGCTACCCATCGCCTCAGCTCTGGATCACCATGCCACTGCGTGATCTGACAAAGTTGGGCCGCTTTATAGTAAGCCATCAAGGTCGGCACTGCCAGACCTCCAGTTTCTTTAGGCCTTTGCATGATTAACATTTTTACCCGTGGTTTTTTATTTTTCCAAATGAATTTCGTAACTGCTTTCTGCAGTTCTATAATGTCTGATCTTACTACGGGTATCGGAAGAGTTTGGAACAGGTATAGTATCCTGGGGAGGAGGTTCATTTTCACACAATAGATCCTGCCAATCCAGGATATCCCATATGCGGCCCACTCTTTGAGTTCCTTGGTGAGGGCTCTTAGGAGTCGCGGATAATTCTCTTGATAGAGATTGCGGCTATGTTTCGTGAGAGATATTCCGAGATATTTTATAGCTCTGGCCTGCCATTTAAATTGAAAATTAATCTCAATTAGTTTCTCTGTCTCCTTTGGGATGTTGAGATTCAATGCCTCCGATTTTGATTGGTTAATCTTAAAGCCGGAGATTCTGCTGAATTTATCTAATAGCGCGAACAGATTGGGCAACGAAGTAAGCGGCTTTGTTAACGATAATATAATGTCATCTGCGTATAGAGCGATTTTATGCTCTTGGGAACCAATTTGCACTCCGGCTATGTCCGGGTGGTGGCGGATATGTGCCGCCAGCGGTTCCACGCATAGGGCGAACAACAGGGGCGATAGAGGGCAGCCCTGTCTGGTACCGCTTTTAATTTTAAACACCTCAGATGGGAAGCCCTGGTGTATCACCCTGGCGGTCGGGGTCGTATATAATGCTTTTATTGCCCTTATGAGTTTTTCTCCGAACCCAAATGCCTCAAGCGTGGACTCCATATATGGCCAATTGATCCTGTCAAAAGCCTTCTCTGCGTCTAAACTTAAAACTACTCCTCGGATCCCGTTGGCGTTAATGTAGTTGATAATATCTATTATTTTTCTTGTGTTATCGGCCGCCTGTCTGTCTATAATAAAACCAACCTGGTCCGGGTGGATAAGCCTCGGCAGGATCGAACTCAATCTATTGGCCAATAGTTTGGAATATATTTTAACGTCCGAATTTATTAAAGAGATTGGCCGGTAGCTTTGGCAGTTTGTAGGATCTTTGTCCTTTTTATAAATTATGGATATTGATGCCTGAAGCATCTGGGCCGAGAAGGGTTCCCCCGCCAGAACTCCATTGAATAACTTAAGCATATGTGGTGCTAGCACCCCTATAAATTTCTTATAATATAGATTAGAAAACCCGTCTGGGCCTGGGGCCTTGGAGGGTTTCAGATGTTTGATTACCGTCATCAATTCCTCTAACGTGAAGTCAGCCTGAGCTGCCTCGTTTTCCAGTCTGCTCAGCTCTGGAAGGTCTGCTTCCTCTAGGAAGGACTGTAAAAGATTAGTTGTTTTTGGATTGTGTGTCACTTTCTCCCCATTATATAGCTGTTCATAATACTGCCTAAACTCTTCCACTATGCGTTTGGGGTTGGAGGTCATCTCCCCCGATTTGGTTTTTAGAGTTTGTATGTTATAACTTGGTTGCCTATTTCGGATCCTGTTGGCTAACATAGTGTCCGGCTTGTTGGCTTTCTCGAAAAATTTCCTCTTTGTCCAACTTATATCTCTCTCGGCCTGGGACGTGAGGAGAAGATTAAGGTCAATTCTTATATCTTTCAGCTCCTTAAGAATATCCTCTCCACCTGATCGGCTATGTAGTGCGGAGAGTTCATGTAGCCTCTGATATAGCTGTGTCAATTTCGCTTCTCTTTGCCTTTTACGTCTTGCTGCGAGACCAATCAGTGTTCCTCTGATTGTGGCCTTGTGAGCCTCCCACAACATGTTGTGGGATTCCACAGTGCCTGAGTTTGTAATAAAAAATTGTCTGATCTCGTCTTTGATTATCTGCGCTAATTCTGGAATTTTAATAAGGGACTCGTTTAGTTTCCAGTTTGCTCCCGGGCTAACCTGCCTAATTTGGGGGCATCTTAGCTCTATAGACGCATGGTCCGACCATGTAATGTCATGTATAAGGGTGTCGGAAATTTGTGGGACCATTCTACTCGATACAAAGAAGTGGTCCAGTCTGCTATAACTGTCATGTGGATGTGAGTAGAATGTATAAGAGCGCTCGCCTGGGTGTTGTTCTCGCCATATGTCTACCAGACATCCCCTACGGAGCCCTTCTAGTAGCTCTCTGGTTCCTGCCTGTCTCCTCTTCTCCTGTCTCGGCGATCTATCTATGCGCGGGTCTAAGACTTTGTTAAAATCACCTGCTAGTATCACGTTACCAATTGCGCAATTTTGTAATTTAAGAAAGAACTCTGAAAAGAAATGGGGATTATTATCGCAGGGGGCATATATACACGCCAATGTAACTTTAGTTTGCTGTAGGGTGCCTACTATAATAAGGTATCTACCGTCTGGGTCTCTTTTTATCTTCTCCAACACGAATGGGATTCTATTATGAATCAAGATAGCCACTCCCTTTGTCTTTTCTTTGGCTGAAGCCAAATAGAATTTCCTATATTGCTTGTCTATATAACTCGGGTTCTTATTACGGCAATAATGCGTCTCCTGAAGGAATAGAACGTCAGAATTTCTGCGCTTGAATTCAGCAAACGCTTTTCTGCGTTTTTGGGGGGAATTAAATCCCTTGACGTTCTGGGATATAAATGATAATGTCATCGTTGTGTGTGTGATGATTCTGCGTATGTGTATAGGTTTCTCCTCTTACCCGGGTTGTGGTGGCCCGGCGGCCAATGGAAGAGGATCAGTAGGTCTTGTGTTGCTATGTTTTCTGTTCTGAGGGTACCTGAGGGGGGGGAAGGGAAACACAAAAGGGGGTGACAGGGGACATATAACCTTGTTATAGTAACAAGGGAAACCCATTTGGTCTTTGGAGACCTGTGGTTTGCTGCCCGGGAACACCGCTCCGCTTCCGGATGTTCCCATTTCCCCAAATAGGGTTGTGGGAAGGCATCCAGCTCGCGGCAGCCCAGGTCTTTGATTAGACTGTGGCTTAAGGCCACATTCCAACCCCAGAGGCACATGCCAACAGGCACTAGAGAGGACAGACTCCCGCCCCTCCGCCGGCAGCAAAATGAAAACATTTTTTTTTAGCATACAGCATATAAACAGCATGATAATTTCAACTTTAACTCATCTTGTTGTCTGTCTCCGGTTGATCCCAACCATTTACTGTTTAGCTTTTATTGTTTTTATTCTTCAGGTTTTAACTGGCTACCCTATCCCTATATGTTCAGCTCATCCCCCCTCCCCAGTAGGGGAGTGCGCGGACCCCTCTGGAGTACTCCGGTGCTCTGTGCAAGCCGTCCGATGCCTGCTTTAGTCCTCGGTGCTGGGACAGCTTGTATCCTGCGCGTCCCGCGCCAGAGTCGCTGCCAATGACGTCAGTTTCCGAGCGCCGGCCTCTCGCGGGAAGATATTCCTCGACGTCAGCTGGGGGCGTGCGCAGGTCTGGCAGAGTCTTGTGGCTGGTGTACGCGGTCCCGATGGGCGGGGTTACCTGGAGCTCCTCACATGCCCGCCTGAGCGTTCTCCGCCATTCTGCTCCGTCCCTTCTCCTCCGTTTTCTCCCGCCTAGCTACTCTTGGAGCCTCGTGGAGCCTTATGATGCCATCTTGGTAAGTTTACAGACTAGGCAGATTTTGCCATGTTTTTTCTTCCTTTGTGTGTGTATAAAATAAAAAATGAATAGACGATACCGTTCTGTGGCTAACGAAATGCTTTTATGTGCGATCTTTCAAGATACACTGATCTCTTCTTCCGGCGGTGTAAATATACTGTATACATAGGTGTTAAAAATGGAGCTTAGAGGGGAGGAGGGGGGTTGGTAAAAAAAATATATATATTACATCCATTTTTTTTACCAACACCCTCTCCCCCCCATAGCTCTGTTTTTTTTTTCAACTTAAGTTTTTATTGGGTTTTACAGAGCATACAATGTGCCACATTCCATAGTTTGGTATCACATTACCCATACAAGTACAGCCTCCATCCCCATAGGTGCAGGGATAGAGCACCAACATTTGTCAACTTGGACTCACAACATTTAAACACTGGACTTGACAAACCTAACCCACATGACTTAGACAAGACAACAGTAGGTTTACACAGGAAGGAAAAAAAATGGGGGGGGGGGGGGGGGGGGGGGGGACGGCCTTGGACTTGTATGGATGTTGCATCCTTGATTTCAGCCTTGCGGCTGTATCCTTCCTAGGATTGGAGGCTTCACTGCCCTGTCATCTAGTCTCGGGGCTTGTCCTACCTGTCTCCTAATTGATAGTGCCAAAGTCTTGCCCTGTCATCGGAGAACGCATTCAACTCTATTAATGCAGGATTGTGTCGGCATCTACCCCTGGGATGTCTGTTTGGGCAATCCATGACGCCCATACTTTTAGGAAATTTGAGCCAGAGTCGTTGACCCAACTAGTCAACTGTTCCATCTGGCACACGTGCCAAATTCTATTCCGAATTCTGGGGATAACTGGAATTTCATCTCGTTTCCATACTGCTGCGATCTCACATCGTGTGGCGGTTGCGAAATGCGCAACCAGCTTGTGTGCCGCTGTTGGCAATCCCTGGATTCGCCTGCCCAAAAGGAACAGCCACGGATCCAGGGGGATCTCCAAGTTTAGGATCCTCTGCAACCATTCCCTAATGTTTTCCAAAATCGGGACCACCCTCGGGCAAGACCACAGCATATGTTTTAAATCTGCTGATTCCCCACACTGCTTTGGGCAGAGCGGCGAATACCCTTTAACAAATTTAGATAGTTTAAGTGGGGTATGATACCAACGCATGAGGACCTTAAATGCGTTCTCCTTTAACGTGGCACAGACTGAGGTTTTGGCTGCAGCCTGAAGGATATGATCCCAGTCTTCGTCTTCTAGTGTCTCCCCTAAGTCAGTCTCCCATCTCGTCATGTAGTTGAGTCGGGGTTCGTCAGTCTTTCCAGGACAGATCACTTCCATGTACATCCTACATAGCTCTGTTTTTTTTTTTTTTTATAACTTTCTTTTATTGTTTTTTTTTGCAGAGATAGTACAATCCAATATCATATTGTTATCAATTAGTCTGCTTTATGACATACAACATCGAGACGAACATGGTAGGGGGAAGACATGAGAGGGGAAGGTGAGGGGGTGGGGGGGGGGGCAGGTAACGGCTCATGGAGGGGTGTAGCATCCTCCAAGTATTCCAATAAACCTAGCTCTTTCTGCGTGTTCTGATCTAACTCCTCGATCAACCCACCGCGTCCGGCGATCGGGGGAAGGTGTAGGTCTCTCGCATTCGTCCTATATGTCAATCTATTTGTCAACTCTCTCGTGTGTCTGTTCCGTCACCGAAGGACAACCCACCTGTTACTATCAAAGCCAAACGGTGGCATTGCTCATCCCTGGGATATCGGTCTGTGCCAGCCACAATGACCATACTTTTTGAAAATTTGAGCCAGTGTCGTTGACTAGACTTGTCATCTTTTCCATCTGGCAGGCGAACCAAATTCTGTTCCGAATTTTGTCTATCGATGGAATTGCATTCTGATTCCACAACGCTGCGGTCTCGCACCTCATTGCCGTAGCAAAGTGTGCTATTAGTTTGTTTCCTGATCGAGATACCTCGTCCGTGGGCCTACCTAATAAGAAGACCCACGGATCCAGTTGGATTTGGAGGCCCAAAAAGACCTTTTGCAGCCAATCTCTAATTTGTGTCCAGACGGGAATGATTCGTGGACAAGACCACAGCATGTGTACCAGATCCCCTTGTTCCCCACACTGCCTAGGGCAGAGAGGGGAAGCTCCCGCGACGAATTTTGCCATTCTAACTGGGGTGAGGTACCACCTCAATAATACTTTATATGAGTTCTCCTTCAGTGTCGTACAGATCGAGCTGCTGGCCGCAGCTTTGAAAATTGCTGTCCACTCTTCGTCGTCTAACGGTCCTGTCAGGTCTGTCTCCCATTGAGTCATAAATCTGGGTCGATGTGAGTCATCCTTATCTGTCCCAACCACCTCCCTGTATAGAGCAGAGATGAGTCCCCGTGTATCGGTTCCCCGATCACAGAGCTTTTCAAAATTGGTTAGTGGTGGTCTGTTTGGGTGTTTGGTATAAAATGCCCGAACCTGGAGGTATCTAATAAAATCTGTGTTGGGTAAGCCCTTTTCTGACTGTAAGATCTCAAATGTTTTGATTGTGTCTCTGCCCTCCAGGTCCTTAAGCCTTCTCACGCCCCCCTTTTGCCAGCATGTGAAGTTCCTTCCAGTTAACCCCGGAGCAAAGTCCGGATTGCCATATAAAGGGGCCATTAATGAATTTTTAGAGGTCAATGAATGTCTATTTTTTGTCGATTCCCAGACCGAGAGAGAGTTCAACACAGAGGGCAGCGGGTTTTTTAGATCTTTTAGTCTAGCCCTGGGATACCAAATAATATCTTTGAGCTCTAGCGGAGCGCACACCTCCCTCTCAAAAGCTACCCATCGCCTCAGCTCTGGATCACCATGCCACTGCGTGATCTGACAAAGTTGGGCCGCTTTATAGTAAGCCATCAAGGTCGGCACTGCCAGACCTCCAGTTTCCTTAGGCCTTTGCATGATTGACATTTTTACCCGTGGTTTTTTATTTTTCCAAATGAATTTCGTAACTGCTTTCTGCAGTTCTATAATGTCTGATCTTACTACGGGTATCGGAAGAGTCTGGAACAGGTATAGTATCCTGGGGAGGAGGTTCATTTTCACACAATAGATCCTGCCAATCCAGGATATCCCATATGCGGCCCACTCTTTGAGTTCCTTGGTGAGGGCTCTTAGGAGTCGCGGATAATTCTCTTGATAGAGATTGCGGCTATGTTTCGTGAGAGATATTCCGAGATATTTTATAGCTCTGGCCTGCCATTTAAATTGAAAATTAATCTCAATTAGTTTCTCTGTCTCCTTTGGGATGTTGAGATTCAATGCCTCCGATTTTGATTGGTTAATCTTAAAGCCGGAGATTCTGCTGAATTTATCTAATAGCGCGAACAGATTGGGCAACGAAGTAAGCGGCTTTGTTAACGATAATATAATGTAATCTGCGTATAGAGCGATTTTATGCTCTTGGGAACCAATTTGCACTCCGGCTATGTCCGGGTGGTGGCGGATATGTGCCGCCAGCGGTTCCACGCATAGGGCGAACAACAGGGGCGATAAAGGGCAGCCCTGTCTGGTACCGCTTTTAATTTTAAACACCTCAGATGGGAAGCCCTGGTGTATCACCCTGGCGGTCGGGGTCGTATATAATGCTTTTATTGCCCTTATGAGTTTTTCTCCGAACCCAAATGCCTCAAGCGTGGACTCCATATATGGCCAATCGATCCTGTCAAAAGCCTTCTCTGCGTCTAAACTTAAAACTACTCCTCGGATCCCGTTGGCGTTAATGTAGTTGATAATATCTATTATTTTTCTTGTGTTATCGGCCGCCTGTCTGTCTATAATAAAACCAACCTGGTCCGGGTGGATAAGCCTCGGCAGGATCGAACTCAATCTATTGGCCAATAGTTTGGAATATATTTTAACGTCCGAATTTATTAAAGAGATTGGCCGGTAGCTTTGGCAGTTTGTAGGATCTTTGTCCTTTTTATAAATTATGGATATTGACGCCTGAAGCATCTGGGCCGAGAAGGGTTCCCCCGCCAGAACTCCATTGAATAACTTAAGCATATGTGGTGCTAGCACCCCTATAAATTTCTTATAATATAGATTAGAAAACCCGTCTGGGCCTGGGGCCTTGGAGGGTTTCAGATGTTTGATTACCGTCATCAATTCCTCTAACGTGAAGTCAGCCTGAGCTGCCTCGTTTTCCAGTCTGCTCAGCTCTGGAAGGTCTGCTTCCTCTAGGAAGGACTGTAAAAGATTAGTTGTTTTTGGATTGTGTGTCACTTTCTCCCCATTATATAGCTGTTCATAATACTGCCTAAACTCTTCCACTATGCGTTTGGGGTTGGAGGTCATCTCCCCCGATTTGGTTTTTAGAGTTTGTATGTTATAACTTGGTTGCCTATTTCGGATCCTGTTGGCTAACATAGTGTCCGGCTTGTTGGCTTTCTCGAAAAATTTCCTCTTTGTCCAACTTATATCTCTCTCGGCCTGGGACGTGAGGAGAAGATTAAGCTCAATTCTTATATCTTTCAGCTCCTTAAGAATATCCTCTCCACCTGATCGGCTATGTAGTGCGGAGAGTTCATGTAGCCTCTGATATAGCTGTGTCAATTTCGCTTCTCTTTGCCTTTTACGTCTTGCTGCGAGACCAATCAGTGTTCCTCTGATTGTGGCCTTGTGAGCCTCCCACAACATGTTGTGGGATTCCACAGTGCCTGAGTTTGTAATAAAAAATTGTCTGATCTCGTCTTTGATTATCTGCGCTAATTCTGGAATTTTAATAAGGGACTCGTTTAGTTTCCAGTTTGCTCCCGGGCTAACCTGCCTAATTTGGGTGCATCTTAGCTCTATAGACGCATGGTCCGACCATGTAATGTCATGTATAAGGGTGTCGGAAATTTGTGGGACCATTCTACTCGATACAAAGAAGTGGTCCAGTCTGCTATAACTGTCATGTGGATGTGAGTAGAATGTATAAGAGCGCTCGCCTGGGTGTTGTTCTCGCCATATGTCTACCAGACATCCCCTACGGAGCCCTTCTAGTAGCTCTCTGGTTCCTGCCTGTCTCCTCTTCTCCTGTCTCGGCGATCTATCTATGCGCGGGTCTAAGATTTTGTTAAAATCACCCGCTAGTATCACGTTACCAATTGCGCAATTTTGTAATTTAAGAAAGAACTCTGAAAAGAAATGGGGATTATTATCGCAGGGGGCATATATACACGCCAATGTAACTTTAGTTTGCTGTAGGGTGCCTACTATAATAAGGTATCTACCGTCTGGGTCTCTTTTTATCTTCTCCAACACGAATGGGATTCTATTATGAATCAAGATAGCCACTCCCTTTGTCTTTTTTTTGGCTGAAGCCAAATAGAATTTCCTATATTGCTTGTCTATATAACTCGGGTTCTTATTACGGCAATAATGCGTCTCCTGAAGGAATAGAACGTCAGAATTTCTGCGCTTGAATTCAGCAAACGCTTTTCTGCGTTTTTGGGGGGAATTAAATCCCTTGACGTTCTGGGATATAAATGATAATGTCATCGTTGTGTGTGTGATGATTCTGCGTATGTGTATAGGTTTCTCCTCTTACCCGGGTTGTGGTGGCCCGGCGGCCAATGGAAGAGGATCAGTAGGTCTTGTGTTGCTACGTTTTCTGTTCTGAGGGTACCTGAGGGGGGGGAAGGGAAACACAAAAGGGGGTGACAGGGGACATATAACCTTGTTATAGTAACAAGGGAAATCCATGTGGTCTTTGGAGACCTGTGGTTTGCTGCCCGGGAACACCGCTCCGCTTCCGGATGTTCCCATTTCCCCAAATAGGGTTGTGGGAAGGCATCCAGCTCGCGGCAGCCCAGGTCTTTGATTAGACTGTGGCTTAAGGCCACATTCCAACCCCAGAGGCACATGCCAACAGGCACTAGAGAGGACAGACTCCCGCCCCTCCGCCGGCAGCAAAATGAAAACATTTTTTTTAGCATACAGCATATAAACAGCATGATAATTTCAACTTTAACTCATCTTGTTGTCTGGTACCAAACTCCGGTTGATCCCAACCATTTACTGTTTAGCTTTTATTGTTTTTATTCTTCAGGTTTTAACTGGCTACCCTATCCCTATATGTTCAGCTCATCCCCCCTCCCCAGTAGGGGAGTGCGCGGACCCCTCTGGAGTACTCCGGTGCTCTGTGCAAGCCGTCCGATGCCTGCTTTAGTCCTCGGTGCTGGGACAGCTTGTATCCTGCGCGTCCCGCGCCAGAGTCGCTGCCAATGACGTCAGTTTCCGAGCGCCGGCCTCTCGCGGGAAGATATTCCTCGACGTCAGCTGGGGGCGTGCGCAGGTCTGGCAGAGTCTTGTGGCTGGTGTACGCGGTCCCGATGGGCGGGGTTACCTGGAGCTCTTCACATGCCCGCCTGAGCGTTCTCCGCCATTCTGCTCCGTCCCTTCTCCTCCGTTTTCTCCCGCCTAGCTACTCTTGGAGCCTCGTGGAGCCTTATGATGCCATCTTGGTAAGTTTACAGACTAGGCAGATTTTGCCATGTTTTTTCTTCCTTTGTCTTTTTCTAGCCAGTGAGGCCCATTCAATCCGCGTCAAAGCATTCGGGGGGGGGGGGGGGGGGCTGTGTTGTGGCCCCTCTTACTTGGGGCTGTAGCTTGGGAGGGTATATAGTTCGTAAACTTTTTAATGCAAACAACTGGTGAACGAAACTGAGAACTTTGGTGACCAATCTTCACCTCGGTCTCGAAGGGCCAGCTTTTGGTTGTTGTTGTCCGGATGGCTGTCGCACCTTTTCCCATTCCGTCCGTCGGGTCACCCGTCCAGCTGGGGCGTCAGACTGCGGTAATGCATTAGGATATCCCAGCTTGGCCAGGAACCCAGGCCCCTCTGCGATATGTTTAAGGACGTGTGACCTGCCATTTTGCAGTACAATCAGGGCAAAGGGGAAAGCCCAGCGGTAGCGTACATTTTTCTCCCTTAGGAGTCTAGTGACTGGCTGCAGGGCTTGACACCGCCCCAGGGTGATTGGAGAGATGTCTTGGTATATTGACATCTCTGTGCCCTCAAATTTGATCGTGGGGGTGGCCCTGGTGAGTTTACATATGTCAGCTTTGGTCTTGAAGTGGTGCAGTCTCATGATCACATCTCTGGGGGGGTTATTGGGAAGTGGCTTGGCCCTCAGCGCCCTGTGACATCTGTCCATTACTAGTTCGGATTCTGTTTTTTCTGGCATTATAGATGTC
>WSYH01015692.1:0-13901 GCA_036426205.1 Ascaphus truei | reverse complement strand
TGTGTGTCTGTGTGTGTCTGTGTGTGTCTGTGTGTGTGTGTGTGTGTGTGTGTGTGTGTGTGTGTGTGTGTGTGTGTGTGTGTGTCTGTGTGTGTGTGTGTGTGTGTGTGTGTGTGTGTGTGTGTGTGTATGTGTGTGTGTGTGTGTGTGTCTCTCTCCGTCTCTCTTTTGGCCCGTCACTCCGGCCTGGCCGAAGGTCCAATGGGATTGCCGCTAGGGACACAGGGAGGGACACAGGGAGACACATACAGACACAGAAACATATGACGCTTTCAGAAATATATAGTAAAGATAAAATGTTACAGTAACAATAATAATGTTCCTTTTATGTGTAGGACTGAGCCTGTACTAAACATTGCAGATTTTAGTTTTTAATATTAAATTGATGTAAGAAAAACAAAAAGCATATTATGTATCAGTCTATACGTAATAACCTTTTTTTATTGTGCACAGTACTTGTCAGCAATTCTTTTTAGTAGGAAAGGGGCTGTTTCTTTGATACATCTGGAGCAATTACTTTAGTTTGACCCATTATTGCCCCACTTAATAAAACTGTTTCCCATTGAGAGATTTTCCTTTGATAATCCAGTTGCAGATTTAGCTCACGTCTACCCTGGTTTTTGCAGCGGGAGACATTAATACCCCATAAACCCTACTGTTTAAGAACCTTCAGATGCCACAATTTGTCTTCTCTCCCCCACTAGCCGATAACTCTGGTGCTCATTGGACAAACTCACTGATCAACCTTCAGTTTCGGATGCTGAATAAGTCACATCTTGTTGCACTCACCTGGGACTGTAAGGGTAATGTTCCCGCAGGTGCGGACTGGCCCTTGTATTGTCCTCACTCCCTGGAGCTGCTCCCTTCCCGTGGAAGAAACAGAAGTCGTGAGTTAGTTTGTTGTTACTTCGGTGACACTTGTGCTTCTGCCTCCAAGAAACTCTCAGGTTCCTGTTTGACTGAAGTTTTAGGGGTGGGGCTTCTAATTTGTGCAATGCTTTAGTCACCCTGTCACCCTGTCACTCTGTCACCCTATCACCCTGTCACTCTGTCACCCTGCCCAGTCTTCAATGCCTCTAAAGCCATCAATATATCCAGTTATATAATGCTGTACATCACCTGAGAGGTGCATGAATGGTAAAGAAACATGTATCAATTACCCCTTAAAAAAACTCTCTCTCTTCAACAGTGAAACGGTTACTTATATAACTAATATATACCTATATAAATATTCTAATAACCTTAAATAAATTATCTTAATCATCTGTAACGTCTCAAACATGGCACACCGAAAGGCCACGAGATGGGGGGAATTTCAAATATTAGATTGAAAACATGACAGTTCGAAAGAAAATAAATAAGTGAATAATAATGTGAAATTATTTTACTTTTGCTTCATTAGACATTTTTTTTCATAATTACATTTCATATCTGAATACATTTTCTCGTGTTTGACATTTTTTGGTCAACTATCAGGAAAAACTGGAATGTCTTCTTTCAGCGATCGTAGAGAAATATGTTGGACACTGTAATAGCGGCAATTACTTTGCTGGAGGCTTACAAAGATCTCAGAACAGCCAGGCTTGATATTTCGGCCACAATGTCGCGATTCCAGTTTTATTTTTAAATCAGTCTTTTTTGGCCTATATAACTGTTATCATTACAGTTTGTACGGAGCCTGCGCTATGTTTGAAGATAATCAAAAGCATCATTATCAGCCATACACTTTGTATCACAATCCTTCCGCTTGTATTATTATTACATCAGTTTACAGAACTCGTTTCCTTCAATGTTACATTTTGCCGGGGCTTAAATCAATGTAAATACATTTAGGGTCCTTACCCACTGACTGATCATGGCACAGAGTCATCACTAAAACCTCATTACATATATGTAACTAGATGAGGAAGCTGCAAAATATTATCTGAAGGTAAATTCCACGGATAATACTTGTTTTGCATACCGCATTGTAGCACCCAACAACAGAGAAGCCTAAACACAGTTATGTAAGATATGTAAGATATAAGAATACTTCTCTTCTCCCTTCAGGCCCTAAGCGTCTTCACTGAGAACAGAAAGTAGTGTGCAAACCCCCAAAACCTGCTCCCGATGTGCCCCAGAGCCGTTAGGGGAAAACCTTCTTCTGAGTTATAGGCCCAAGTTTGCTGAAGGTATATGACCTGGGCAGGGTGGCCAACTCAGTCCTCAAGAGCTTTCACCAGGTGAGGTTTTCATTATATTCCTGCTTCAGCACAGGTTGTTCAATCAAGAAAACCTGCCCTGTTGGTAGCTCTGACCTAAAACCTCACCTACACTTAGACAACCCCTACACATTGGGAATGTGTTTGTGATCACAGAGCCCCTGAAATCATTTATTTTTCACACTGTGGGTGATTTCCCCCAATACTCCATGCCCTGTGTTCATTTCCCCGGTTTGGTGTCTTCAAACAACTGTAGTGTGACTTTCAGCATTTGTCTATTGTCATTCTGTTTATATAATCAGTAGGGTATCTACCCAAGGAGAATATTGAACAAGCACAAAGTGTGTCACTATTCACTGTTTTCTTTTGTTTATTTATATATTACCCTGAGCGCCGGTTTAGGAAGAACAGCGCAGAGGAGGACAACTCTTTCTCTAAGGACCAGCATGGGATCTGGACAATCCTTGTGACCTCCAGGCTGCAGGACATCCACATCTTCAGGGGTGGTCATTCTTCACACCAATATTTACTTAAGTATTATTATTTGTGTTTGTGTTGATTTTACATCCCTATAATTGTATTTTACGCACGTTTATATCACAGTATTGGGGGTATCGTGCTGAGGTTGCGCTTTTATCCATAACATAGGGGTTAAAGAACTTCATGCGGATGGATATTACCAAAGCACACTTGCTGCCCATTATATTAAAACATAAAAAAAGTGTGTGGTGATGTTGTGTTATTATTGTGATGTTATGGGTAATGTCTCCGCACCCCATTGCGCTGCGCATTGTAAGGAGCTGTACTATAATAATGTGAGCGGACAATGTGTCACGGAAATTCTTTTTATTTACAAACCCAGGGAACCATTTTTTTTTTTTTTTGACAGCTTCCATTTTATTTTATAGCATAAATATCGTATAAACCTTTAAAGCTGCAGTTCAGTCAATATCCTGCATGTGTGGTTTTTTTAATAAATCAGTTCTGTAGTAAGAAAAAATACTTTTAGCATTTTCTGTTTTTAAAAAACAACTTTGAAAGACCAATTTTCTTGTATTCTATTTTAACAGCCATTTGCTAAGGCGCTGCCCCTTCATGTCCTGTCACAAGTCCTGGCACACGCCTTTGTCAGTCCTGCCCTCCCTCTAGCACATGTCAGTACAGGAGTGCTCATGAATATTCATGAGCTTCCACTGAGTGACAGAAGCAGAGGAAAAACATATCCCATATCTAAAGATTTTGCCAATCAATACATGGAGAACGAATTGACTGGCAGCTATACAGTTCTTTAGGTAATTAGAGATTGCCCACATGAAACTATTGAATTTAAAAAAAACAAAAAAAAAACAGAACTGCAGCTTTAAATGAGATCTAAAGTCTCCAATATTCAAAATACTTTAATATTAATATGTCATTTCTTGGCATCAGACATGCACCTTTTTTACGTAACTTTGACACTGTCCTACATAATTCTGCATCTAGAGCACCTGAAGCAGCAATCCCACTGGAAATGTATAGATTTGTTACCTGGTGGGTCCCCTGGAGAAGATTCATGTAATTTCCTGCTTTAGTGTCCCCTCTGTAGGGTCTGTTTTACCTTTCTTCCTGTCTGACCATGTCCTCTGTCTATGCAAATAATTTAATTTATTTTTATTTATTTATAAAATGTGTTACCAGGAAGTAATACATTGAGAGTTACCTCTCATTTTCAAGTATGTCCTGGGCACAGAGTTATGATGACAAATAATACATGGTTACAAATACATAGTTACGTTAAGTGATTAGGGTTATACACTATATACAAGACATTGCATGCACAGTAAGAGATAATATATGCTTTAGGCGTATGTAAGAATTACTGACCAGATTAAAATGTGAGACAGCTTTAGTTTTGAAAGAACTTAGACTGGTGGATGTTAGAGTCTCCGGTAGGTTGTTCAAGTTTTTTGGGGTGCACGGTAAGAGAAGGAGGAGCGGACAAATACTTTGCTGAGCCTTGGGACCATGAACAGTCTTTTGGAGTCTGATCTCAGATGATAAGAGATGCATGTGGTAGGGGTGAGGAGCTTGTTCAGATAGACGGGTAGCTTGTCCAGAAAGTATTTGATGGCAAGATAGGAAAGATGAATAAGTAACCATGAACCCACAGGCTCCAGTTGTTCAAGTGACAATCCATAGTATACCTCATAATACCTATATTGGATGGTTTGAGTTACCCACACATCCACTTATTTAAAAGTGAATATATTCTGATTCATCTGGAAAGACTACTCCTCATTCCTCAATAGCATGTTATATCTACCCCATCATTATATCCTGCACCTCCACTTTTAGAAGAGCAGACAGAGAGAGGAGTTGACTGAGCATTAACGCCAAGTATCTGATGCCCCCCCAGCCACACACACACACAAACAATGACACACACAGACACAATGACAATTGTCTGACCTTCAGCAGATACACAAAGAATAGGGTGAAAGAAGAAAGAAAGAGAAGATTTTTGTACCTGATGTGGATCTTCAAAGAGGATGGAGTTGGATTGCAGTAGATGACTTCGCGGGTCGAGAGCTTCCAGATACGCTGGGATTCGGAGGGTGAAGACTTCTATAGGTAAGATAAATATTGAATGTATGTAACTGTCTTTTATCAGGTTTCTTGATTGAATTTATTTCTTTTTATGTTTTTGATTGCCCATTGACTGATAATGTATTAATCTGTGCCCCTTTGGCACAGATAAATACAGTGACAGGCAATATTTGTTTTGGAAAATGCATGTTTTCAATTGATTATTATTATTTCTATTTCTGTTTATTGTTTGATTACATTGTTATGTATTTGTATGGCTTGTTGTTAGTACATTTTAGGTTTGGTTAGCGGTTTAAATTAATTCATTATTTTGTTGGCTAGTGCTTTTATTTCTTAAATTATTTGGTTGGATAGGTGTTTATTTAATTGTATTCTTATGTTTTGGAATAACATAATTTTAATTATTTTGCTGTTTTAATTATAGATTATTTTTATTGAAGTGTAATTTAGGCTTTTTAGTTCTTTTATTGTTGGGGTGTTTAGGTGCTTGTGTATTTCTTTTATTATTGTGTATTTTTGGCCTTAATGATTTGTGTTACGTTGACCATTTAGTGCTGTAGTGGCTTATCATGCCCATATTATATGGGTATGATGTACACTGTGCCAATCAATGGGTAGAGGGTGGGTATAGTGGTCCCGGGGTGAGTGGTTAGGCCTCCTGGGTGGGTAGCGAGGAGGGTGGGTTAACCCCTTAATTACTACAGCGGTTATTAACCGCTACAGTGATTAAGGGGTTAGGATCCATTCGATTGTATTTTTTCTTGTACTCTTGCTGCTAACGGAGGACATGGGCCTGGAGTGTGGTGATGAGGACACCCTACATCATGGCAGGGGTAAGTAGAAGTTTTATTTTCTTTATTTATGCTTGCTGGCTAAAGTTTGATTTTATAATGGGCAAATGCACAATTATCCATATGTGGATAACAGAAATGTTGCCCATACTGTACTGTATGTGTTGGGGAGGGGGGGGTTGTTGGCGGTAGACGAGGTGGGTATTAGTGTTTTTGTGTTTTTTAATGTTTCTTGGGGGTAGAGGTATTGGGTGAAGGGGGTAGTTGCTCCAAGGGTGGGTCTTTAACCTTGGTTAACCCCTTCATTGCCATAGCAGTTCCCACTGCTACGATAGTGAAGGGGTTAACTCCTCCCACAACCGTCCAGGCAGGCCTAATCCCACGGGGGGCTACCACCCCCTTCATCCACCCCGTCTGTCCCCAATGAACAGCCTTTTGAGGTTGAACCCCTTCCTTGCCTTAGCGGGTAATGAAGCCTATCGCAGGTCTTCAGAATCTTTCTGATTACCGTGATAACTACACTGACAAAACTGGTGGCGTAACCGGCCCAGCGAGACGTTTTATGAAGGTTGCTAGCATAGGCCCCAATGTCTCCCACGCCAGTATCACAGGAGGGAGCCCCTCGCGGCTGGCTAATGTTATTCTTAGCACAGTTTCTTTAAAGACTAACTCAACTCAATAGCTCCTAAAATCTTGTGTAGGTAGCAGTCTGTTACAGGAGCACATGGTAAATGTGTAATCCCGCATAGCCACGCATGGAAAAACATGCTAACAACGTAACATTCTGATGTGCTTGTTTAACCTTTACCGTGACCTTCTGACATGCTAGGTACATCTTGGGCAGTTTGGGCTGACCGTTTTGATGGAGAGGCCCGCCAGATGTAAAGGGAAGTGGAGTCCCCTCACATACCATTTCTGGAATCCGGCACAAGCCACATGAAGGGATCACTCCAGGAGCGATCGCATGATGCAGAAGTGCCGGAGGTCTGAGGTCCGGTGGCTCTGTTGCTGCCGGACTCTCAGCACTTTTTTTTCTCTTCTCCTTTCATGTCTGTCACTGTCTCTCTCTCCCCCTGGTTTAACCCTACCCTCTCACCTTTATCAATCACTTACCTGCATTCTCCAGCCTGCGCTGCTCTCCTCATCGCTCCCTGAGGCTCTGTGCGCCGATTGCTCAGCAGAGATGAAGTGATTTCCAATGTGCGGCATAGTCAGGGATGGTCAGGGGTAACACAGATGGCGGTGCTTATGATTGGGCACTCTCTGTAGGGGCTCACTGTAGACAATTGATGTGCTGGCAGAGGGCCTGGCTCCTAAACCTAGCAAGCCCCAGGCCCGGTTCAGTGTCACCAGTATTGGCTAAACTCCTTCCCCTTCCCCTCTGTCGGTGACCATGATCCCAGTGGAATATATATGACCAATACCTTCTTCCTTAACACTTGCTATGGTTCCACATAACCTCTCCCAGTTTAACCTGGTGACATAAGAAGTCCAAAGTGTAGCAATGCATTGTGGGTCATATTTCCTAAGATGCTCTATTCCATTGGTGGCCAACTCCAGTCCTCAATGGCCACCAACAGGTCAGATTTTCAGGATACCCTTGCTTCAGCACAGGTAGCTCAATCAGTGGCTCTGTCATAATGTCAAGAAACTCCCCCTATATTGTCACACAATGCACAACGCAATGCCAACATAACATATCTTTAAAGATACAGACATTATAAATGTATAAGACTTTTAATGTTATGTTAAAACTGCTCTTCTTATTCTTATACAATGTAGACTCATTGCGTTCACGTCTTGTAAAACATTGTGTAGTTGTGTTATGATGGTAAATATCTTACAGGAGCACTACCTCCTGCTCATATTTAGCTTTCTTTTGCCCCGTTTTTCAACATGTGGAAAGCAGGGATCCTTCGGAGCAGAACGCGTTCATTTCCGTTACGGAGACCCCCCTGGTTCCTTAGCTACCTTTCCAGGAACGCTGCCATCGGTAGCACCTCCTCCAGGGAAAATAAATGTCTTTTAATTGCTTGCGTTACGTGGGCCAATAGGAAGCAACAATGACATCTGTTGCGGCTTGCTATTGGCCCACATGGCGTGGGAATTTAAAGAACCCGGAAACAAATACAGATCAGCTCCAGGGTTCCCCGGCCTTTATAAAAATGTTTCAAACATAGCCTAGGGTGGCTGCGTCTTTACCAAAAGGACCTACTTGTAATAATAACAACATCTGCAACTGTTATGACTCAAGGTTTCCCTGCAGAACTGATTGAGTTTATTTAACTCTTTGTCTCCACTTTCATTTAGACTATTTTCTTAAATCTTGATTTCAGAGCAGGACTCACTTGAGGTATTTGAGGCCACAAGGGATTAGTGAGACAGCCTTCCAATGATTAACTCGTTCCTAATGATTAAGACAGTCTTCCAACGATGGAGACTCACTACCAATAATGAAGATACTCTGGGGGCTGGGTTACCTTTCATTTGACCAACGTATCAATCGTACAAGGTTTTCTTGTGCATAGGGGGACAGAGTTCTCTTAATGAGATGTGATCTTTAAACTAAAGACGGGAGGCTTCAATACACAGACCATGCGGTTCATTACTGAAAGGTCTTCCTCTGTGAATGAGGTGTTCAGAAGATTAGCCTACTGTACCATTATCCTACGGTGTACACTTCCCTGGAAGAGGTGTTCAGAAGAGTAAGACAGTTTTTCAATCTTAAAGATTAGGACAGCCATCTGATGAGCGACACCCACTCCTAATGAGTAAGATAGCCTTCCAATAAGGGAGACTACTTTCAAATAAGTGAAACTTACGTAAAACACATAAGACGGCCTGTCAGTATTTAAGAAGTGGGTGAGCTGGTCTTGTAGTGGGTGACACAGCCTCACATTCTGTTAGATTAGGAATTCCTGACTTGTGTTCCTTAAATCAATTTACCAGATACACAATTCAGGATAATGTGTTTAGAGTGAAGAAGGGATGGCCTAGTGGTAATGGGTAAAAAATTGATTTAACCCCAGTATCAGCTGTAAATATCCCTTCATGCAATGCAGTAAATGTGTTAGCACTGAGTATATACTATTAGGGCCTCATGCAGTAAGCGACGATTATGTGAAATCGGCAAGCTTATCGATTAGTCATGTTATTGGCGTTTTTCCCTCTCCGTATGCAGTAAGTGCCGAATACATTCAAAATCAAGCCGAAAACAAATCCGCCCACTCTCACGATGATGAGCCGATCACACACAGGTGTATCGGCGTGCGTGGCGGGGTGCTGTTAGGTTGCACAATCACAAATCTTGCTGAATCAGGCGAAACAAGCATGTTTTTGATTGCGCGCCATATTTAAAGGCAACGTGTACTGCTAATCATTCTCTGTGTTGTTGGGAGTGAGAGAGAGAGAGAGACGCACAGAGCTGGACGATTGAAGATTTGCATATTGACTGAGAGACTTGTTGTGTATTGGGTGAGCTTTGTCCTTTGTTGTTTTGTTTACATCTTTGTCTTGTTTTATATGTGGAAGTGGGTCGTGTGATTGCCTGTACATTTCTTGTCTGTTTTTTGTGAGTGCTGGAAGTATGCCCGCAAAGCGTGGGAAGAGTGATGCTGGTGGGAGTGGGAGTGCTACTCGTGGGAGTACGCGTCGGAGTGAACGTACTGTTCAGGGGAGTGATGTTGCTGGTGCACCGAGTGCTGTTGCTGGGAGTGGGAGTGTTGTTGCTGGGAGTGGGAGTGCTGTTGCTGGGAGTGGGAGTGCTGGTGCTGCGAGTGTTGTTGCTGGGAGTGGGAGTGCTGTTGTTGGGAGTGGGAGTGCTGTTGTTGGGAGTGGGAGTGCTGTTGCTGTGAGTGGGAGTGCTGGTGCTGGGAGTGCTGGTGCTAGGAGTGTGAGTGCTGGTGCTAGGAGTGTGAGTGCTGGTGCTAGGAGTGGGAGTGCTGGTGCTAGGAGTGGGAGTGCTGGTGCTGGGAGTGCTGCTGGTGGCGCAGTTGCTGATGGGGTGTCTGGTGGTGGCGTGCTTGCTGGTGGCCAGCTTTTGGAGGCTCTTCCATTGGAAGAAGGAGAGTCCAGTCAGCACCAGCCAAGCTCTGACCCTAAACCTGCTCGGAAAAAACGTGTGGAGAAGCCACGTAATCCTCGCTTCAATGACCAGGAAAATAGGGCTCTTGTCACTGGCATTCTGGAGCACTATGACAGTCTCTATGGACATTTAGTAGGTAAGTGTAACTTTACATTTATTATTCAAATACATGTGATCCTAGGTCATCTGAGTTTTGTTCATATGCAAATATGGGTACACAATATCTTTCTATGTTCATTAGTGTGGAAACACAGCTTTTTATCATGCCTTACAAGGACAAATAAACACAGGCGGTCAATTTGCCAGAACTGCATACAATATGAATGCAACCTTGCTTACATGTATAGGTTTAGTAGTGAATGCTCATGTGCTTCACATATTACACATAAAACAGCATGTTTGCTATCTCTTGGAACAGCTAGCAGTGTAGGAAACTGGTGCTTATATTATTATTAATTTACCTCATATCTTTTATATGTTTTTCAAGGGCGGACAAGTGCAGCAAGCAAAAAAGAAATGTGGGACACAATAGTCATTGGTGTCAATGCCTGTGGGAATAGTGTCAGGGACAAGTATCATTGTCGGAAAAGATTTGATGATATTAGGTCCAAATTGAAAAAGAAAATACAAGACCAACGCGTGCATGCTACTGGCACTGGAGGTGGGCCCACACCACAACGTCTCATATTGACTCCATTGGAGGAGCTGCTTCGGCCAAAATTACTTACCGTCGTCGTGGAAGGCTTGGCTGGTGACCGTGACATTGGAATTTATCCGTCACAATTTCCAGCAGGTGATAAATATTACTGTACTAGGCGTGTCGTTGCTTACAGTTATTTTGCATATTTACACTGCTTTTTATACTGTCTTCACAATATAAGCATACCTGCATCTATATATGTATATGTCTGATTCTGTATATATATATATCAAAATAGACATATATGTAGTAGTCCTACTAAAAGCAGTAACTAATATAGCACGTGCCATTGCGTGCTCATTTACATGTGAATTCCCAAAATGCATAGCTGCAGTGGAAGCAATTGATGGTGGGCGAAGATGGGGAACAACAGGGTAGTACACATGTGTAACACATGTTCATGAGAAATTATTAGTAGCTACAGGTACAGAACAGAAATATGTATCATATTATTGTGTATTTTATTGATTTTACTCCGACAAACATGACATTACTGCCTATTTTAAGCATGCATCAAAGAAATTGCATGTAACGGCCTACAAACATCACTGGCACTAACACATCTATAGTTGCTTATGAAAAGGTCCATTTTTGCTTTATGTCATATACAGACAGCATAATGAGGCACACGTATCATATGTTATGTCATTGTTTTCATAACTTAAACACTGCAGATGACTACTTAGCTCATCTACCATTGTGTTAAAGCAGCTGCAATTAATATCTCATCACAGCATACACTTCAACAGAGGGGGTGGGGTTCAGCACACACACTAATTACAGCCTCATTTCACGGTCAACTTAGTTCACACCATTTGCACCTGTTTCAAGTCATTGAAAGGTGTGGCTGATTAGGCTTTTTGGGGAAGGGAATACCTTTCTTACAACCTGAATAGCACAACTGAAGTTAATCACACTCATTTGAAAGCTTAACTCTAGCTACTAAATGCCCCAACAACTCATTACTTATCAAAGCGTACGTCACACATTAGTTCACTCATATCTATAGTTGAACTACTATCAAAGACACATTATCACACACTGCATGTGTTGTCTTGTTGAGTCACAGCCACATTCAGGTGTGCCACATCTTCGATTAATGTACCACACATATCCTCTACCAAAAACAACACTTTTTGCAATATGACCACCTTCATGATAACCATTGTGAATGGTCATCTCATGATAGTTATGTACATTATGATACTGATATCACTACACAACATATGATTTTTATGTACTCATTTAATCTATTTATCCTCACGCATTACTGCAGAAACATAGTATGTTGTATGTTAGGGAACTCAAAAATTCTAAGTACACAGGCATGTACAGTGTTATTACAACTATTTATGTTCACTTTCACACACATTTTCGGTAAAGGAACTGATGTTGTTAGTTAATCATAAATACAGAACATACAATAAGTGTTTGTTCAATATTTACACATGTAAATGTAAAACTTATGTTATTGTTATATATAGTTGCCCCTGAAGGACATGTGTCACCTGAGATGGAACAAGTGTCTTCACCTGGGTCAGCCAGCTCAACACTACTAGAAGGTGAGTGTATCATTTGCTGGCCATATAATATGTGCTCTTCTATATGTTATGTTGTCATGTGCATTATTTGTTTTGCACATCTTCTTTAAATAGGATTACTTAGTGTCAGTGAAAATTAAGTGTAAGGCAACATGTATTGTGTTAGTGATGTTAATTATCATGTAGGACTTCTGAGTTTAGAGCAACTTTTCATTCATTCATATTTCATACTGAGTCCAAACATTATTCGTAAGTCAAGGTAGTTTTTAATGAGGTTATAAAACGTATGCTAACATGTTAGGTGTTACTTAGGACACAGTACAATTACATAGTAACACAGCATACATTAACATGCCATTTAATAATGTGTACATTTCTTTTTAGAACATCATGGTGATGAGGATGATGAGTATGATGAGGATGACGCCACAGAAGAGACTGAAATACAATCATGTGACCATGAAGAGGTGCCAATAGAAACTGTTGTACCGCCAAATCGTCCATCAACTTCCACATACGATGCAATTGTAGCTTCAGAGGGAAAAATAGTGGACGCAGAAAATCGTCGCCATTCAGACATGATGACAGTGCTGGAAAGGATGATTGGACTGCAGGAAGAAACAGTATCACAATTGGCACATCTCCACAGAGTCTTCATTGAAGTGCCTAAACAGTTGCAAAAAATCAACACCTCATTCGAAGCATTAGTTGTTCAGCAAACACAAGCTAATTACTGGAGAATGACTAATGTACCACAATTCAACACCTCCCAGCCAGGATCTGTTCATGCAGGTCAGTTTTCACCACATTCATCTGATATTCATTCACCAGGCCCAAATGTTACCGGTCAAGTAGCAGACATTGCTGTGCAGGTTCCTGATGACATCCTACCGCTGCCATCTGTACAAATTCAGCAGCAGACACCTACAAAGGAGGCGACAAAAACAAAACAAGACACACATGAAACAGACCAACCATCACTTGTGCAGTGTCTACCAACTTGCTCACATGTGTCACTGGGCACAAGCCCTGTCCGTGAACAGTCACTACCCAAAAGCCCTGTAGGTGAGTCGCTGCCCAAAAGCCCTGTAGGTGAATCGCTGCCCAAAAGCCCTGTAGGTGAATCGCTGCCCAAAAGCCCTGTAGGTGAATCGCTGCCCAAAAGCCCTGTAGGTGAATCACTGCCCAAAAGCCCTGTAGGTGAGTCACTGGCCACAAGCCCTGTAGGTGAGTCACTGGCCACAAGCCCCGTAGGTGAACAGTCACTGGCCACAAGCCCTGCCCGTGAAGTGCCAGAGGCCACTCAAAGTGGCTCTGTTGTGCCTAAAGTTGGTGGCAAAAGAAAAAGGAAAATTCAAGAGACAACAAGCAGGCCTGTTACTCGCTCGCAAAAGGAACAAAAAAAATAAATGTTATAATTCAGAAAATATGTCTTTGGCCTTGTTTTGTTGACTTCAGATTATCTAATTACTATTGTATGTATGCTGAAGACTGTGTTGTTTCCAAACTTTCAACTATGTTCTTGTACACGTGAAGTTTTGGAAATGTTAACACTCATAATTAATTGTGTTATAAATATTTATGTTGTAATCGTCTGTTCAGTAATGGTCCACCAGGAGCCAGTTGCTAAGTTTAGAGAAGCTGCCATTGACTTTGCAGCAAAACATTGCATTTGGGTGTGTTAATTGATGTAAGAATTGCATATGCATATTAGTCACATGCAATTATAAAAACACCTAAGTAACTGCAAACATCTTTCTTGTACGTGTACAGCAGGATTATGTGTAAATTATTACTTACCTTTGCCTTGCTTGGCCATTGTAATTTTGTCCTTTAATCAGTTGTGTGTTCGTTTCTATAACATCTCAGAATGTATAATAATATATATACACACACACACACACACACACACACACACTGAGTGAGTGTGAGTGTGAGTGTGAGAGTGTGTGAGTATATATATATGTGTATATATATATATATATATATGTATATGTG
>WSYH01015691.1:0-13903 GCA_036426205.1 Ascaphus truei | reverse complement strand
GTGGGAGACAGTGACTAGGTGGGTGGGAGACAGTGACTGGGTGGGTGGGAGACAGTGACTGGGTGGGTGGGAGACAGTGACTGGGTGGGTGGGAGACAGTGACTGGTTGGGTGGGAGACAGTGACTGGGTGGGTGGGAGACAGTGACTGGGTCGGTGGGAGACAGTGACTGGGTCGGTGGGAGACAGTGACTGGGTGGGAGACAGTGACTAACAGTGACTGGGTGGGAGACAGTGACTAACAGTGACTGGGTGGGAGACAGTGACTGGGTGGGTGGGAGACAGTGACTAACAGTGACTGGGTGGGAGACAGTGACTGGGTGACAGGGTGACAGTGACTTATCTTGACCGGGTGGGTGCAGGTTGCCGCCGGACGCTTTCCCCTCCTGCCCCTGATATCCCTGCGGCAGCTGTCCGGGACGGGAGGTGGGCTTGGGGGCGTGGGGTGGGGGGCACGGGAGGTGAGCTCGTGGGGGACGCGGGAAGCTGGCCGCGGAGGGAAGCGGTGAGAAGCACGCCGCAGGAGGAGCTGAATTACTTATTAATTATTACTTCCCCCTCCGCCCCACGTTGGGAGCAGGGGGGGGGTAGCGGCTGCAGAGGATTCCCCTCCATCCCACGTTGCAAGGGGGTGGGAGGAGCGGGCCCTGCGCATGCGCGCCGGGACCGCAGGGAATCGGCGCCATTTAAAAAAAAAAAATATTTAATTAATTAATTTGTCGCCCGGCCGGATTCATCGCGGGCCGCACAGAGAGGCCAGGCGGGCCGCATGCGGCCCGCGGGCCGTATGTTGTGCAGGCCTGCTCTAGCACATGTCAATGCAGGAGTGCTCATGAATATTCATGAGCTTCCACTGAGAGACAGAAGCAGAAGAAAAACAGATCCCTTCACTAATTATGTCACCAAATTTCGCCTATCAATACATGGAGAACGAATTGACCTGCAGCTATACAGTTCTTTAGGTAATTAGAGATTGCACACATGAAACTATTGAAATAAAAAAATAAATGTAAAAAAAAAAAAAAAAAGACTGAACTGCAGCTTTAAGTCGTGCTTGACACTTAGTAAACTGGTGATTGCAAGTTGTGCTTGGGGAGCATGAAAATGGAAACAAATTAACATCTTCCATATACACAGGGCCATCTATACAAACGCCTCCCTCCTGGCCAAAGCCCAACATCACCATACACCCCGGATTACTGAAAAACCTTGCACTATCTACTGAATGTTGGTGGAGAACCCTGAAAACCAGCACACCAACCACTGCACACTCAAATGGCAAACATCATAAAGTAACAACTTGCAAATAACTACTCAAATTTCTACTCATACTATTACTGTACTCTCTTTAGCAGGTGATATTGCAGGTGATATTGAACCTAACCCAGGTCCTCCCACTTCAACTCTGTCCCATACCCCTTAGAATACCCCCTTCAAATTCCAAAAAGGGCTATCTGTCGCCCATATAAATATCCGCAGTCTGCTGCCCAAACTGGATGAACTAGGAGCATGGTGCCTTATGCATAAACCAAAAGCCATCGTTCTTCCAGAAACATGGCTAACCCCTAAAACCCTTGATGCACATATTGCCATTCTAGGAGAGATAGGTCAAAGAGAGGAGGAGGGGTGTTATTTTATATTGCAGACACCTTACAATTTACACTGTTAAATTGCCCCCCAAGACCAACCTCTTTTAAAATCCTAGTTGGCAGAATCTGCCTCCCATTTTCTAAGCCCATCCTGCTAGCTGGCATCTAGTGCCCCCCTAAAGCCCCTCTACAATCTCTGACTGATATCACCCAGTTTATTGGCTCCATTTCCTCTCTGAATGAGAAGAGTGAGCTGCTAGTTCTTGGGGATTTCAACTTCAATTGGCTTGACCCTAAAAACCACAAAATCCACACACAAATCAAGTCGCTTAACCTATCGCAACTCATTTCCCAACCCACACGAACAAACCTGAAATCGCACAACCATTCCTTGCTTGACTGGATTCTCTCCTCAAATCCCAGCAGAATCCAATCCTCTGGCATCCTTCCTGACATTTTCAGTGACCATGCAATAGTGTACTGTGTAAAGAAAATTAAACCGCCCCAATCAAGTCCTAAAGTTCTCCTCACTAGAACATTTAGAAACTTTAACCCACAACAGTTTCTGGCTGACCTTACCAACTGCCATTGGCACAGAATCGATTTAATTCCTGACCCCGATTCTGCGCTCGACCATTTCCAATCCGAGTTCTTAAAACTCTGTGATACCCATGCTCCACTACGCAGAATAAGGGTACGGGGTGCCCACTTTCCATGGGTTACACCTGATCTTATAGCACTCTACCAGTTCAGGGATGCCTTGTGGAAAAGCCGCAAAATAACTGGCACTACCAAGGATCTCAATCACTACAGATGCCTGCGGAATATGTACACAAGGCAAACAAGGCATGCAAAAGCACAATATTACTCTGACAATCTCCTCCGGAACACATCAAACCCAGCTAACTTCTGGAAGGTTATCAAAACATATTCCAGCCTTCTAACCATCAACACCCAAGTAATATCACTAAGGGTGATATTACTCTGAGAAACCCCACCGACATTGCAAATGCATTCAATGATTACTTTGTGGGGTGTGCTACTAACTTATTAGCAAAACGCAACCCAAACCACAAACCTGAATCTCATCCTAGGAGTACCCCTATAGCCCCACTCCCTCCCAACACTGCCCACAATTTTCAATTTGGCCCAGTATCCGAAGAGGAGATTAAACAACCGCTTCTCAAATTAAAACTAAGCAGCCAATGTGGACCTGACTTACTACAATCTAGGTTCCTAAGACTTGCTGCCCCAGCAATTGCCAAACCAATTGCTTTCATAGTCAACTCTATCCTGTCTGCAGGCCATATCCCCAAGAAAGTGGGGACAAAAACACTGTCTCAAACTACAGGTCAATCTCCCTTCTCCCAATCCTATCCAAAGTCATGTAAAAATGTGTCCACTCCCAATTAAGCGATTACTATAACAAGACAAATTTCCCTGGCGAATTCCAATCTGGCTTTCGCCCCAAACACTCTACCGTAACTACCCTGCTAAAAGTTTGCAATGAAATCCAGTGTGGAATGGAACGGGGTCAACTCACTGGTGCAGTATTCCTAGATTTTGCAAAGGCTTTTGATACTGTTGATCATGCTATCCTGCTCAACAAACTCCAGAGCTCTGGAATAGGGAAGCATGCTTTAAACTGATTTCAGTTGTACCTATCAGGTAGATCCCAACATGTGTCCATCTCTGGCTCTAACTCTAACCCCCTGGATATCACCTGTGGCGTCCCGCAAGGCTCTGTTCTGGGGCCCCTACTCTTCTCAGTGTTCATCAATGATCTTCCCAGAGCTTGTCAGGAAGCCTCAATACACATGTATGCAGATGACACAATCCTATATGCACACAGCCATAGCCCCTCTGACCTTCAACACATACTTCAGTCTGTCTTTTTCAGACTCGAAAACTGGATTTCCCAAAACAAACTGTTTTTAAACACTGACAAGACTGTAACAATGGTGTTTGGGACCAAGACTAAATTTTTAAAGCTTCCAGCGACTGAGCTCCAGATTAGAACCAACACGAACACCACCCTAACTCCTGTTACTAGTTTTAAATACCTGGGCATATGGTTTGACTCCCACTTAACATTCGGGATGCACATTGATACCCTGACAACCAAGACCTATGCCAAACTAGGGGTACTCTACAGGAACAAATCCTCCCTAAGTCTCCTGGTCAGAAAACGTATCGCACAGCAGATGCTAATGCCAATTATTGACTATGGAGACATAGTATATGGCTCAGCACCTCAAAACCACCTTAGCAAACTTGACACCCACTACAATTCAATTTGTCGTTTTGTTCTCCAATGCAACTATAACACACATCACTGCGAAATGATCAAAGAACTAGATTGGTCATCACTCGAGTCTAGGCGCAAAGTTCGCCTTTCCTGTCTTGCCTTCAAATTCTTTATGGGCAAGCTACCCAGCTACCTGAACAAGCTCCTCACCCCTACCACATGCAGCACCTATCACCTGAGATCAGACTCCAAAAGACTGTTCATGGTCCCATGGCTCAACAAAGTATCCGGACGTTCCTCCTTCTCTTACCGTGTACCCCAAAACTGGAACAACCTACCAGAGACTCTTACATCCACCACCAGTTTAAGTTCTTTCAAATCTAAGGCTGTCACACATTTTAATCTGGTTTGTAACTGTTTCATTCGCCCATAATATAAATTATCTTTAACTGTGCAATGTCTTGTATATAATGTATACCCTGCTCATTATGTAACTGTATTTGTAAACATGTATTATTTGTCTTAACTCTGTGCCCAGGACATTCTTGAAAAAGAGAGTCTCAATGTATTACATCCTGGTAAAATATTTTATAAATAAATAAAGAAATAAATCTTAACAACATTAGGGGCCCCCGGGCAGAGCAGTGCACTGGGCCCTGCCTACACTGTCGCTCCCAGCCTCCCACACGCTCACTAGCAGGAGCAGGCACCGGAAATGCTGCACTGCTAGGCTCCGAGCGCTTGTGACGCGAGCCGGGGTGCCGGGCGGGCGGAGAGAGAGCGGAGCCGAGGTTCCACTTCCGGGTGGGGGAGAGCGAGCGGAGCCGGGATGCCGGGCGGGGGGAGAGCGAGCAAGGGTGCCGGGCACCGCGGCGGGGGGAGAGCGAGCCCTCCTAGCTAGACTTAGAATGGAGATTTTTAGCATTGGTGGGCACGCATGGGTAGGGTTGCCAGGTGGCTTGTCCAAAAATACTGGACACCCATGCCCCCCCCACCCCCCGAACACATATAAAAAATACCCCCACGCCCCCCAAATGCATATAAAAAATACCCCCACGCCCCCAAATACATTTAAAAAATGCCCTCACCTTCCCCAAATACATTTAAAAAATACCCTCACCTTCCCCAAATACATTTAAAAAATACCCTCACCTCCCCCAAATACATTTAAAAAATACCCTCACCTCCCCCAAAAATATTTAAAAAATACCCCCACCGGCAGAAAGGAGGCGAGGGGAGAGAAACAACAAGAGGACGATGCTAGAGATGCACCTCAGAGAGCATGCAGATATGACAACGGCCAGCTCAGTAATGAAAGCAAAAAAGTAAGAGAGGGAACAGTCAAGAGTCAGGAGATGCTCCAGGGAGGGGAGAGAAACAGCGGCTAGGGTGAGCGAGAGGATGGGGTCGACAACGGAAAAATTGGGCAAGTCCCCGCTAGCATTTCCACTCTCCCCCCCACCGCCTCTCCAGTACAGCTGCCCCCCCCCGCAAACGATCCCCATACATTTAAATATACACCCCACCCTCCCAATACATTTAAAATATACCACCCAACCTCCCCAATACATTTAAAATATCCCCCATCATCATGATTCAGCTCCCAGGCTGGCCCCATCAACATCTTATCCCCCCCCCATCATACTCACGCTGCCCCCCATCACTCCCCACCCTGGCCCCCCCATCATTTCATCCTGGCCCCCATCCTCTCATCCCATCCTCACCACTCCACCCCCCCCCATCCTCTCAGCCATCTCAACTCTCTACTGCCCCCCCCCCATCCTCTCACCATCTCACCCTGTCCCCCCATCTTCTCACCATCTCACCCTGCCCCCTACCCCCAATCTGTGTCCTTACCTTATTGCCAGGAAGGACACAGACGTCTCTGGGCCGCCGGGGTGTGGGCTCCGCCCCAGCTGTCCTCTGATTGGCTCTCCGCTCCTCCAATCAGGGACAGGCTGCACAGAGACACACATACGAGTGCTCCTGCCCGGCCACCGTCTCAGTACTATTCTCTGCACTGCCTGCCCTCGCGCTTGCGCTGCCCTCTGCCACCACAAAAATGGTATTACCTCTGATTAAAAAACGGACACCTAGCAACCCTACGCATGGGTCGGGCGTGTGGGGCCCCCCTATGCTGTGGGGCCCCCGGGCAACTGCCCAGCGTGCCCATATGTTAAGACAGCCCTGCACTTATACCACACAAAAATAGGATAAAAGAAATAGATGCATAGTCCTTGGGCCTATAAAATGTTTTAAAAAGGTTACAGCTGGGATTGAAAAAAGTGTTTAAAAACAGGATGCTTTAGCAGAGCAATTTAAGAAGTTCAACTTTCTTGGAATGATTCCTTTAGCTGTGGTGTGCAAGCAATGCAGCAGGCTATTCACTTTAGGCTGCGCTTATTGTGCCGGCGACAGCAACGTCATGCTGCGGTCGCTGGAAAAATGAAATTGACGACTTTCAGCGATCGCGACCAAGCCGTCGCTGTCACGTCGCTTCTTCTATAAGCGCACGCGACGCCGGCAATACATTTGTATTAGAGGTTGTCGTGTCAACTGAAAAGAGGGGAGGGGGAGATCACAATGGAGTGCCATGGAGGGTAAGTGGAGTTAGGGAGGTAAAGTTATGACCGTTGGGATAGATATTTGGGTCGTAAGTGGGGCCTCCTACAGGGGTGGAGGAGGTAGGGCTCGAATATACTAATGTGGATATTTTTCTTTTTTAGATAGATCATGTTAGTTGGAGGGGGAGGGATGTTTGGGTCCGTTCCAGTCTTAAACATGGGTCTCCACATGAGCGCCAGGGGGTAATTTCCCGGGCGGCTCATGAAAGTCCTCACTGGGCCAGCTGACATGGGCTTTAGCGGCAGGAAGAAGATCATCCAAGACTGCGCACAGGCTGGACGCCCAGGAGGGGCAGATAAGGTGGCAGGAGGGGTCTGGCCCCGCCCAGCCACCGGTTGCTCTCTACATGTATTTATATGTTCTGTAGTCAGTGTCTCAATGTTCCCCTCTTGTGTGCCGCTTTGTTTCTCCCCTATGCAGTCTAGCAGCACAGGGCGGATGAGGATCGGCTCGGCTGAGAGGTCCTTGCACAGGTTTTACCCACATGCCCAGAGTGCCTATGGACAAGCGAAGGTTTGGGTCTCCACAAATGGGTAGGGACATTGTAATACTTTCCCACAATGTGAAGGGATTTAACAGCCCTCGGAAGAGGAGAGTGGCCATGACTGACTATAAAAGATCTGACCCAGACATCATTCTGATACAGGAGACACATTTCTCCAAAACTAGTTCCCCGAAATATATAGATTGCAGGTACAAGAGTTGGTTCTCAGCCACAGCTAGTAAAAAACAGATTACCGCTGAACGTCAAACTCATAAAAAAAAGACAAGAATGGTCGGTTCTTAATTGTAGTAGGCGATATCCGTGGCCAGCCCATCACGCTGGCAAATGTCTATGCCCATAGTGAACAAGCGGAAGCCTTCCTAGACAAATTTTTCTTAACTCTTGGTAAATTGGCTGAGGGTTGTATAGTGGTAGGGGGAGACTTTAACCAGACGTTAGACCCGACAATAGACAGGTGTACCCCAGGAGGTCACAAGAGACCGACCGTACGGTCCTCATGGTCCAGGGGAATGAGGGCCAACAATTTAATAGATATTTGGCGTGAACAACACCAACAGTAGAGGGGGTTCGCCTTCTACTCTCACCCACATGACAGATACAGCAGGATAGATTACCTCTTTGTGTCTAGCAGAATGGTTTCGCAGATCTCCCATACGGGAATCCATGATATTTCATGGTCAGATCACGCACCTATTGAGCTGCTGTGCACTGATTTCCGTCTAGACATGCCAGGAGCGAACTGGAAACTAAATGAGTTACTGATAAAAATCCCCGAGATTGAACAGAAAGTAGGGGATAGAATCAGGGAATACTTTCAGGAGAACGTTGGGAGTGTGGTTTCACAGTCCACTCTATGGGAAGCCCATAAGGCAACTCAGAGGAGAGCTCAGAGGGATCGCGAGCAGATGTAAAAGGGAGAAGGACAAAAAGATGAAAATGTTACAATCAGAATTGGCCGTCCTGTCTGCCCTACACAAAGAGAACAAAAAAGCATTGACTCTAAAGACGTTGCTTGATACCAAAACAAAGCTAAATTTACTGCTGACCTCCCGAGCTGATTAAGAGATGTCATGGTCTAAGCGGAAATTTTTTGAAAAAGCGAACAAGCCAGATACCCTACTTGCCAATAAACTTAGAAATAGAGACCAAAACTTTCATATCCAGGCAATTCGGACAAAGAGGGGGAATCTCACTTCTGGCCCTAAATTAATAGTAGAAGAATTAAAAGCATACTACGAGACCCTATACGATGGGGAGAAGGTTACCCAGAGCGGGGCCACGCGCAAACAACTGAAGACATTCCTAAAGGGGGCTAGATTACCTAGATTGGGCAGAGATGAGAGGGACGCGCTACAGGAAGACTTCACACTAGAGGAGCTTTTGGCGGTAATGAAATCGCTGAAGGCATCGAAAGCCCCTGGCCCGGTTGGCTTCTCTAACTTATATTATAACAAATTCCGAAATGTACTAGCTCCTCATCTATTAAAGCTATTCAATTCCTTTTTGGAGGGTGCCCCCATCCCCAGCCCGATGCTTCAGGCGTCTATCTCAGTGATACATAAGCAAGGGAAGGACCCAGCAGACTGCAAAAGCTACAGACCCATCTCTGTGATTAATTCGGATACTAAAATCTTTTCCAAATTACTGACTAACTGTCTCAACCAGGAGATGCCAAAGCTGGTCCATTCCATCGGAGGAATTCCTGATTAAGAGCGGCACAAGGCAGGGATGCCCCCTGTCTCCTCTCCTTTTTGCACTATTCATTGAGCCCCTGGCAGAACATATCCGCCTCAGCCCAAATATAGCAGGAATCCAAATTGGGGGGCAGTCAAATAAAGAGGCCCAAATTGGGGAGCAGTCACATAAAGTGGCCCTGTATGCCGATGATGTTATCTTAACACTATCACAGCCCCTCACCTCTCTGCCAAATGTCTTTAGTTTGTTGCGGGAATTTAATAAGATATCCGGTTTCAAAATGAACCAGTCAAAGTCAGAAGCCCTAAACATAAACCTTCCTAAGGTTAGAGAAAAATTAATTGCTGTAAATTTTAACTTCAAATGGCAAGCCTCCTATATTAAATACCTAGGGGTTAACATTACAAAAGACTATAGCGCCCTATACAAAGCAAATTACCCCAGACTGATAAAGACCCTGAAGGAGGATCTCAGGCGATGGTCAGGTTACGGAATATTTTGGATCGGTAGGATCCAGAGTATAAAAATGAATCTCCTCCCCAGAATCCTATATCTGTTCCAGACCCTCTCGGTACAAGTAGCCAGGGATGACATCCTCCGTTTGCAGTCCTCTATGGTGAAATTCGTCTGGGGTAACAAAACACCACGCATTAAAACTAGTACGCTAATTAGGCCCACATTAAGAGGGGGATTGGCGGTACCTTGCTTGTTGTCATATTTCAGAGCGGCCCAATTATCTCAAATTACTCAGTGGCACACGCACCCAAGCTTAAGGCGGTGGGTAGAACTAGAAAAAGAGTGCTGTGCCCCAGTAGAGTTACAGGACTTAATTTGGCTACCAAAAAAGGTATTTAAGACCGTACGTAACCCGCTATCGGCGATGGGCAGCTCATTAGCAGTATGGGAGAGTAGCAGGTACAAGTATGCCCTTTCAAGGCAGCACTCCTTAAGGACCCCATTTTTGGGAAACCCTGATTTCGCTCCGGGTCTGCAGAGTAAGGACTTAGCAATTTGGAAACGAAAGGGCCTCACGAGGCTGCTACACCTGGAGGGTAGAATTTCAATAAAATCTTTTGAGCAAATTAAATCGGAAAAAGAGATACCAAACTCAGAATTCTTTAGATACCTCCAGTTAAGAGCGTTCTATACTAAAATTTCAAAATGCCCTATGCGAACAAATTTTGAGCAACTCTGTTCAAGAGCGACAGGCACCAAGGGACTTATCTCTGGTATATATAGAGAGGTGGTCTGTCCTGCAAAGGACGACGACAATAAACTTAGTTATAGGACCAGGTGGGAGGAGGACTTAAGAGAGACATTAGAAGACGAGGACTGGGACTCTATAGTACTGGCGGCGGCAAAGAGTTCTATATGCACCACATTAAAGGAGAATGTGTGACGATCGTGAGGGTTTGGCCCGGGATTAAAGGGGTTATCCCCCAATTGGCCACCCTCTAATCTCACCAGGGAGACAAGGGGTTAACTGGGCTGAGGCTCAGAAAGGTGATTTAACCCTTGTTATAACATGAAAATGCGTATTCCCCTGTGTAACTGTATTGTTTCTGGATCAGTGTCTGCATAACACACACACTGGGGGGTAAGGGGTTAATATTATATGCAGGGCTGCATAACAGGAGCCTTTCTAGTAAGACTGGTAATTTAGGAACGGCGTGAGCCAGCACCCTGATGGTTGGTGCGCAGCCTCAGCGTAAACCCCCACGGACACCCCTATTAAAAATATAACTTTGTCATTAGGGAAACATATATTTTTGATAAAGGGCCTTCCTGTTGCAGTTTGAAATGTACAGGCAGAATGCTAATTGTTTCGGTATGCAAGCAGGACAGCTTGCTAGAATTTACATAGCCCTGATCAAAGGCTAATTACCTAATTGGTTATGCGGGACCCAGGGACTGTTTGGGTGGTGAGCGTTAAAACTCACACTTACACACCAAGGTTTCCTGCAGGAGTGAACATGACAAATGTCCTCCCTGCTTCAAAGGTTTTATTGATGGGGGCAAGGGTGGGGCTACCCAAGGAGGAAATCAGAATGAGTGACCTTATTAAATATAAGAATATTATGAGATGTCCTTGGCTGAACATGCTAAGAGTTACATATGTGTATTCGTGACCCCAAGCCCCACCTGGGAAGTCTAAACACTTTATCCCTAACAGCTACTAAGGGCCAGATATTAATATCTCCCTTAATTTTAAATATTACACTGTAATGTTTGGTCTCTGTGGGAGCGGCCAGCGTGACGGAATGTATTAATATGTCTCGCCTGCCAGTACGTATTACTGAACTGAAGTTATGAAGTGATTTGCAGTAAATATGAAATTTTGGTTGTGGTCTGGAAGCTGCAACCTCCATGCTATGATAATGAGCAGGAAGGCTAGAATTTACATAGCCTGGTCATCAAAGGCTAAATTGCTAATTGTTTATGCTTGGCCCAAGTGACCAAAGGAACTGACCAGTTTAACTGTGGTACTTCACACTTCAATGGAAGTCCAAAATCAGCTTCAAAGAACTTCAAAAGGTCTTTGCTAGACGGCTCGGCGCCGTGACTGGGAAAGAAGGGTTAAAATGATATATAAGTCAGAGCCACCCTTTACCCATGGTCTTCATTGTCTTCATGTATTGTCTTCATGTCTGCATGTCATCAGGCCTGTGTCTTTATGCAATGTCTTGGAATGATGCAGGTATTGCTGTATGAACTGCTAGTCCAGATGGGACTGTTTTCATCATTTTCATCTTTAAGTAAGTGCCTATATTTTGCTGTTATTTGTACATATTGTGTGTTCACCTTTATCAAGGAATAAATTATTATTTATCATATCTAAGTCTCGTCCCAGTTCAGACCCAGGTATATATATATTTATATATATTTTGTGTAAATTACAGCCTGCCATAAAGTCACCGTGACAGAATGCATATAAGGTCCTGATGAGGTGGTACCTTACCCCGATGAGATTGGCTAAGTTTGTCAAAGATTACCCTCCTTTGTGTCCAAAACAATGTGGGAAACAGGCAGACTGGTTGCACATGCTGTGGAGTTGCATCAAGGTGGTCCCGATATGGGAAGACATTAGGAATTGGCTACAGAGAATTCTCGGTCTCGCGGTCCCTTTGGAGCCCTGGCTGTTTCTGTTGGGCAGACGCACCCGGGGGGTTGAACAGATCGGAGCACAAATTAATTGCACATTTTGCAACAGCCCTGAGGTGCAAAATCGCAGCATTATGGAAGCAACCAGACTTACCCAACATCCCAAAAATCAGGAATAGAATTTGGTACGTCTGCAGGATGGAGCAGTTAACGAGTCTGGTTAACGACACCGGCACAAATTTCTTAAAAATCTGGGCGCAGTGGTTAGCCCAAACGGATATCCCAGAGGTAGATGCCCCCAATATTCTGCTCTGATAGCTCGAAATGCATTCTCCTATGATGTGCTGGTACTGACGATAGGCAAGCAAGGGACAGATAGGGCTGACAAGGGCTAGCAACGCTCAGACAAAAGTCATGAGTCACAAGAGACCTCTCGCAAACTGTCAGGGGCCACGTGGATGAGAAGAGAACCAGGGGCTTCCTGGACTGCTCAACCCTCCCCTCCCCACTCCCTCTCCCAGTGTCTTGGTCTGTGGTCTTGTTAGTCGGTTAGTCTCCCCTGTTTGTCCAGATGGTTCAATCTACTAACAATTGATGTGACATGGATACTGAATTGTAGGCAATGTGGTGTTAAAGTCTTGTAGGCCTGTACCATACATTGAATAAAAAAAATTTGTTCAAAAAAAGGTATCACCTACAACATCTATATTTTACAGAAATACTCATCCATTTTACTCAGGTTTGTCACATTTCTGAACCATATACTAGACATAGTAAAAACAGGATAGAAGTTCCATCTACTCAAACTTCTAATACACATATTATGCAACATAATACTGAAGGATGATAATAGCAACCATTTGCTTTCTGTGTTTTCTTCCTAATCAGCATTCAGATTTTTTATTTATATGCGATTATTAAATAGTCTTCTACAGTAGTATCATTTGTTTTGAAGCAATTTTATTTTTTAAGACTGGTCTTACACACACACACACACACACACACACACACACACACACACTTTATTCTGGGAATCGTGCTATTGCTGTCGGCTCCTCCCGGATCATCCCCTCCCCGGTAGCTGACAAGCAGGGAGAGGAGAGAACTGCAGAGGCCAGGTATGTCTTTGCAGAACACCTGATTGCGGCGGCCATTTTTCCCCCTCTATTTTTTCCGCGATCCCGGTTATAATGCGGTCTCATTCTGTGGACCCCAACTACCGCGTTATAACGGGGTTCAGCTGTATGTATTTGTAACCATGTATCTGTCATCATAATTCTGTGCCCAGGACATATTTGAAAACGAGAGGAACTACTTTCTGGTAAAACATTTGATAAATAAATAAACGTGGCAGCCTCACTTGATGCCCATGTGGCAGATCACTGTGCGTCTCTGCCACCCCTCGCCCACGGAGAAGCTGCTCAGGGTACTGTGAAACTCTGTGAGGCGATGGATCAGATACCGCAGGCGGCTGGAGACCGGGGGGAAGACCAGCACTCTAAACAGCAACACGATGCGGAATGGTTAGATGGAGAAAAGCAGAAGCCTGCTCCACGGAGAGCACCTCCCCCCAAACAAAAACATATACTCTATATTTGTATGCCTATCCACTATACATTTAAAAATACACACAGTACATGAGGAGAAGCTCAGTGAGTAAAGACACTGACTGATAACAATGACACCGAGTTTGAAGCAGGAGAACCTGGTTTAATTTTCGGTGTCCGCTCCTTGTGACCTTGGGCAAGTCACTTTATGTTCCTGTGCCTAAGGCACAGAAAACAGATTGTAAGCTCATCTGGGCAGAGACTGAGTATATAGAAATCCTATGTGCAGTGTGCTGCGCAATATACTGTAATTGTGAAGCGCTTTGAGTCCCATTGGCTGAAAAGTGATATATTAAAGTTAAGAATAATAATATTATTATATGTGTATACCTACATACACATTCTTAGTGTACGTGTACGTGTGTGTGTGTGTGTGTGTGTGTGCGTGTGGAGGAGGGGGGGTGTTTAATATGTACTGGGGGGGGGGTTAATATGTATTGGGGTGTTGGGTTTATTGTCGTCACCCACCCAGTAAGTCAGTCAGCCTCCCACCCAGTCAGTCAGTCAGCCACCCACCCAGTCAGTCAGTCAGCC
>WSYH01001589.1:68374-115161 GCA_036426205.1 Ascaphus truei | reverse complement strand
GAGACCCCCCCCTCCAAAACACTCCCGTAGCCCGCACCCCCCCTCCAAAACACTCTTGTAGGCCTTAGCCACCCCCAACACTCCCGTAGCCCGCACCCCACCAAAACACTCCCATAGGCCGCACCCCCCCTCCTGTAGGCCGCACCCCCCACAAACCCTCCCGTGGACCGCACCCCCCACAAACCCTCCCGTGGACCGCACCCCCCACAAACACTCCCATAGCCCGCACCACCCTTCCCCCCCACAAAAACCCTCCCGTGGCCCACAACCCCCCCCCCACAGACACACGTACCTCACAAACACAACAACACCTCCCTCACAAACACAACAAGCACCCTTCTGGGCCCACACACCTCACCTTCAGTCAACAACACGTCCTGCCACATGTCTGCTTGCAAAAACAATATAGCCTCACATTGTCACTTACACACACACACACTCCCTCGGCCACGCACACACGCCCTCGGCCACGCACACACACGCCCTCGGCCACGCATGCACACACACGCCCTCGGCCACGCATGCACACACACGCCCTCGGCCATGCACGCACACAGACGCACTCAGCCACGCCACACACCCTCAGCCACGTCACACACGCACGCCATCAGGCACGCCACACGCCCTCAGCCACGCCACACACACACGCCCTCAGCCACGCCACACGCCCTCAACCACGCCACACACGCCCGCAGGCACGCCACATGCCCTCAGCCACGCCAAACACCCTCAGGCACGCCACACACACACGCCCTCAGGCACGCCACACGCCCTCAGCAACGCCCCACACACACACACCACACACACACACCACACACACACGCCACACACATGCACGCCATCTGACACGCCACACACCCTCAGCCACGCAACACACACGCCCTCAGCCACGCGCCACACACACGCCCTCAGCCACGCCACACGCCCTCAGCCACGCCACACACACATGCCCGCAGGCACGCCACACGCCCTCAGCCACGCCCCACACACACGCCCCTCAGCCAGGTGCCACACACACACACGCCCTCAGCCATGCCACACGCCCTCAGCCACGCAACACACCCTTAGCCACGCCACACGCCCACAGCCATGCCACACGCACTCAGCCACACACAACCAACCCTCCTGTGCTAATATGCCACACAAAACAACACTTCAACACACCCCTACCTACCCCCCACCCCACAACCACCGCAACGCACAACTCACGCTGCCGCATATTCAACACACCTCCCCTACCCAACGCCTCAACACACCCTCACGGACCCCAAAACACCCCAACACACCCTCGCCATGAAAAAACACCTCACTGGTATAAACTTAGAATCACCATGTTTCTCCCACGGCCAGTTATATGTTGCGTGCTCTAGAGTTGGATCCCCCCAACAATTGTACATCTTTGCTCCAAGTGGAACTACCAAAAATGTGGTTTACAAACAAGCCTTACAATGAACATCGACTTTGCTACATTTGCCTCACCTCAACCTATTCTACTAGCAACTTCAAGAAACCACAAACACACTCAATACACTGCACTCATATTTTCTTACCAACAATTTCACCACCACACACTTAAAGCTGCCGTGAAATACACTACTCTCAACAATGGACATAACCATCTTTCACCAAGCCTTTCCAACAAGAACATTTTATGAACTAACAACCGTAACAAGTAACATACACTTAGCAAAATTGCCCTCAGAAACATGTGCTTTCTACTGTTGTTGGTTTACAAACACACTTTTGACAAATATTACACAACATTCACATGAAATTACAAGTTTGCAATACACATTATAATATAACATTTACACATACTTATTCACGGTTCACATCCCGGGCAACGCCGGGTCTCTCAGCTAGTTTGTAATAAAATTTAAAAAAGCAAATACATTTTAGTATATTTAAATTTATATTAAATTATATTATAATATATTTAAATTTTAAGAATAAAAAATATTTCAATGAAAATGTTACACTAACTTCACCATTTTATTTTCATTTATTTAATGGTTACAAATACAGTTACATAAAATATATATATTTTCCACAGAAGCAGCCGGCACTCCACTTGCAAGTAGAAAAAATTGGGTGCTTGTCCCATAAAGCAATAATAAACCATACGATACCGTTTGAAGCACGAGATCAGGAGACAGCACTCTGGTAAGTTTGATCACAAGTTTTTGTATTGAAAAAGACACATATAAAACGACGTTTCGGTCCCCCAGTCGATTTATGGTCTTTTTCATACAAAAAAACTTGTGATCAACTTACCAGAGTGCTGTCTCCTGATCTCGTGCTTCAAACGTATATTATATATATAATCCACCCGTCCGGGGTGCAAATGTATAGGTTTGTTGAACACTATGTATATAATATATATATATATATATATATATTATATATTTATGATATATATATATAATATACATATGTGTTCAACAAACCTATACATTTGCACGCCCGGAGGGTGGATTTAACATCGTGGCGAGCTCCTTTGGAACAGTAGCACATGTGTGGTAATATATATTATAGGCCGCATGAAACCGTTACAGACCAGATTAAAATG
The DNA here is from genome assembly GCA_036426205.1 of Ascaphus truei. Taxonomy (NCBI): domain Eukaryota; kingdom Metazoa; phylum Chordata; class Amphibia; order Anura; family Ascaphidae; genus Ascaphus; species Ascaphus truei. The sequence continues at coordinate 112,592 of WSYH01001589.1, read as the reverse complement.
TGTGAGAGCCTTAGTTTGAAAGAACTTAAACTGGTGGTGGATGCGAGAGACTCCGGTGGTTGTACCAGTTTTAGGGTGCACGGTAAGAAAACTACAATCACCCCCTCGACACCCCTTCTCCTGTACAACATAATAGGGCATGAGGATGCGGTGGTTTAATGGGCATGGGGAAGGAGGGGATCAGAGGCACGGGTGAGGCCGAAAGAAATACGGGGGAGGAGAGAAAGGGGTTGAGTCATAGTGAAAGGAGGTTAAGAGGCATGGCAGGGAAAGTGGTGGTTAATATGGAGGGGTGAGATTACAGCAAGAGGTTCATTTATAGCTCCAGCATGTGAAGTCAACTCGCTCCCACTCCACTGTCTCTACCACACCCACACTCAGTTTCTCTGACACCAGTCCCATCCCCACGCCTCTTTGCCAGACCCACCCCCACTCTGCAGCTGATGATAGGAATGCCATGGTAAGAAGTATAAGGTAAGTATTGGCGTTACCGTTCATTTTTATACGTGATTATATTACTATGCTACTGGTATATTACCCAACCCTATTTGAAACAATCACATATTTTATCTCATGTATGAATCTCATGTGTGTAAGGGCGGCTGATTCTATGTGAAAAGTTTTCCCCAACTATGTACATGGAAATGGTTTCTCTCCCGTGTTATGAATCTGGTGGTGGGTGGAGGAGGTGGCTCATTTGAGAAAGCTTTTCCGACATCTTGCACATGTTAATCATTTCTCTCATGTATGAATTCTCTGGTGTTTGAGGAGGGTTGCTCAACATGTGAAGGGTTTCTCCCCTGTATGAATCCATCATGGTTGAGGAGTTGTTTCCGAGAAAAGATTTACTACTACCCTCTGTACATGTGAATGGTTTCCTCCCTCCTGTATGAGTCATATGGTGCTAGGAGGAGATTTTTTCCGAGTACTGAATTGTTTCCAACTTGTACATGTGAATGATTTCTTCCCTGTATGAATCTGCTCAGGTTTGAAAGAGTATGTCTTCCGAGAAAAGCTTACTACACTCTTGTACATGTGAATGGTTCTCTCTCAGTAGAGTCATCTGGTGTCTGAGGAGGTCTCTCTTAGTACTGAAATTGTTTTCCCACACTCTGTACATGTGAGGATTTCTTCCCTGTATGAATCTGCTCATGGTTTGAAGAGCTCTGTCTTCCGAGAAAATCTTTTACTACACTCTGTACATGTGAATGGTTTCTCTCAGTATGATAATCTCTGGTGTCCGAGAAGGTGGCTCATTCTACTGAATTGTTTCCCACAGCCTGCACATGTGAATGGTTTCTCCTCCTGTATGAGTCATACGTGTCTTAGGAGTCTCTCTTAGTACAGAATTGTTTACCACACTCTGCACATGTGAAGGGTTCTCCCTGTATGAATTCGCTAATGTCTGAGGGAGATCCGTCTTCAGAGAAAGCTTTTACTACACTCTGTACATGTGAATGGTTTCTCTCCTGTATGAGTCATATGTGTTTGAGGAGGTCTCTCTTAGTACTGAATTGTTGCCCACACTCTGCACATGTGAAGGGTTTCTCCTGTGTATGAATCCGCTCATGTCTGAGGAGATCCGTCTTCCGAGAAAAGCTTTTACTACACTCTGTACATGTGAATGGTTTCTCTCCAGTATGAGTCATCTCGTGTCTGAGGAGGTCTCTCTTAGTACTGAATTGTTTCCCACACTCTGTACATGTGAATGATTTCTTCCCTGTATGATCTGCTCAGGTTGAAGAGCTCTTTCTTCCGAGAAAAGCTTTTACTACACTCTGTAAAATGTGAATGGTTCTCTCAGTATGATTATCTGTGTCCGAGAGGTGGCTCTAGTCCTGAATTGTTTTTCCCACACTCTGCACATGTGAATGGTTTCTCTCCTGTATGAGTCATACGGTGTCTTAGGAAGGTCTCTCTTAGTACAGAATTGTTCCCACACTCTGCACATGTGAAGGATTTCCCGTGTATGAATCCGCTCATGTATGAGGAGATCGTTCTCGAGAAAAGCTTTTACTACACCTGTACATGTGAATGGTTTTCTCTCCAGTATGAGTCATCTCGTGTCTGAGGAGGTCTCTCTTAGTACTGAATGTTTCCCACACTCTGTACATGTGTAGATGATTCTTCCCTGTATGAATCTGCTCATGGTTGAAGAGTCTCTTTCTTCCGAGAAAAGCTTTTACTCACACTCTGTACATGTGAATGGTTTCTATCCAGTAATGAATTATACTGGTGTCGAGAAGGTGGCTCATAGTCCTGAATTGTTTCCACACTCTGCACATGTGAAGTTTTCTCTCCTGTATGATCATACGGTGTCTTAGGAGGTCTCTCCTTTTTCGTACAGAATTGTTTCCACCACACTCTGCAAATGTGAAGGGTTTCTCCCTGTGTATGAATCTGCTCATGTTTGAGGAGATCCGCCTTCCGAGAAAAAGCTTTTAACTACACTCTGTACATGTGAATGGTTTCTCCCTGTAGAGTCATCTGGTGATTGAGGAGGGGTCCTCTTATTACTTAACTGTTTCCCACAAACTGTACAAGTAAAAGGAGTCACTGCTGTCTGAATCATCTGGTGTGGAAGAAGTTCCCCTTCAGTGAGAAACCGCTCCACCAATCAGTACATTGTAAAGGTTTGCTCCCTAGTGGGGACACAAGGTGTGTGAGCAGGTCCCTGTCCAGTGAGCAGCTTTTGCCACACTGAAACAAGAAAAGGCTGAGCACCGCGGCTTCTTCTAATCTCTCGCATACTTTTGCTGGATCCATATTTAGAGTCCGTCTCTGCTGTGTGCTGTAACAAGGTCTGTAATTTCACCATCATGTGGCACTGGTTCCTTGTAATGTTCCAAAGTGGCAGGAATCATGTGTTTTTGGCACTTCTGGGTGCTGGGAGGAGTATAGACATTTCTGGATGTATCAGAGCTCAAGTTTGTTCCTCATTCAGGCCGTTTCTCTAACAGTAAGTAAACAAAAAACACAGAACGAATGTTTCAATCTCGTGAATCAAATTACTGAACGCAAATAAAATCCAAACACTGAATAATTTATTTCACCAATACTTAATTAACTAATATTCTCTTCACCCAGGATTAAAATTGTGGCCCATGGACATACAGTGGCCCCTAATGACTTGTGTGGTGGTCTGAGAAGGCCTGAAATGTATTTGTAGCAGCTCTCACAGAGAAATCATTGTACATATAGAACTTGTATTATTACTGTATTCATTATTCCTGGCAGTGTGCAAACTGGGGGGTTCGCCAAGATGTTTAGGGGGGGGGGGGGGAGGCGCGCAGCGCTCGGCGGCGTTTTGCCTGGAGCAAAGAGAAAGTGTCGGTTTAGCTGCAATTTCTTTCGGCCATTATGTGGCGCTGTGCTGCATAGCTCTTGCAGGTCCTCCTTGTTGCATGCAGCGTGATGAGAGGTGAGGGGTGCATGGGGCGGGGGGGGGGTGTCATGATGGGGGGGGGGGTGTCATGGGAGCGGGGTGAGGGGATGATGTGTGTAATGGGGAGGGGGTGAGTGCCATGGGGAGGGTGAGGGGTGAGAGTATGTCATGGGAAAGGGGCGTTAAAGAGAGACATGGGGTGAGAGACTCTTTGGGGGAGGGGAGAGAGAAAGACACTGGTGGGGAAGGGAGACACACACTGGCTGGAAGGAGAGAGAGAGAAACACTGGCTGGAGGGAGAGAGAGAGAGAGTGGGGGAGGAAGTTTGAACTGAGGGGGGGGGGGGATAAGACACGGGGAGGAGGGAAGAGTGAGAAACATGGAGGGGGGAGAGACACTGGGGGTAGTGAGAGAGAGACACTGGGGGTAGTGTGAGAAAGAGAGAGACAAAACACTGGGGAGAGGGAAATAGAGTGGGGGGAGGATAAGAGACACTGGAGAGGTAGTAGTGAGAAATACTGGGAGAGGAGAGACTGGGGAGAGGATGGGTGTGAGACTGTGGAAGAAGGGAGAGAGGGTACCTGATGTGGCGGGGAGAGAGATTAAAAATACAAGCATAAATGGGGCGGACGCTATTAAACAAATATACATAATATTATTTTTATGTGATGTAATTTGTGATAAAATACTCTTTTTGATGTGCCCGGTTTTTACTCTTGAAAATCTGGTCACACCTAGCTGGCGGCCAATATCATGTGGTGTGCGGGGCGGCTGGCGAGGTACGAAGCCTGAAAGAAATGGCTCCAAAGAGACCAGGGGAGGAGCAGCCCCAGTGCAGTGACAAACCCGCTGCAGGTCGGCCGGCACGTGAGTGATTGATGCTGCAGCTGCACGCCTTGCTAGGTCCTGCTGCTGCTGGGGGAGAGGGGGGGGAGTTCTGGCGGGGGGAGGATTGGTTCACCTTTCAGACCAGTGAGCTGGCACACCCATTGGTAGCAGGGCCTTCCACTTCAGCAGAGATGGCAGTATTGATGGGCTTGGGAGGAGGATGAGTTTGGGGGGGCTGAGGGTTTTTATTTGGGTCAGGGGGGTCACTTGGGATTATTGATCAGCAGGGGAGATCCATCAGTACGCTTTTGAGTTTTGGTTATGGGGATCCCTGATCAACATTTAAAACGGGAATAAATAAATAATACATAAAACTGGTAAATAGGAGTGGATGACACTGGGGGAAAGCAAATGAGAGAAGAAAAAAGGGGGGGAAAGAAGGGGGGAGTAAGGGAAGGGAGGTAGCAAAGAGGTGGATGAATCCCCCCTCAATGGATTGCCTTTGTGCACAGAAAAAAACAATAAGAATGCCAGCAAACAATAAAATAACAGTGATCCAATACTAGTTATGCCTGCGCGCCCACGCCTGCAGCCCAAGCGACTTGTGAACTTGGCTGCAAGAGACTGTAGACGCGTGGCGGGGGCGTGGTGGACGCGTCACAAAGCTGGTTCGCACTTATGGCTGAACCAGCTCACGTGCGCTGACGCTGAAGTATGTGATTCTTTTTTTCAAGTTTATGTTTTATTCAGTTTTCAGACATACAGCACATAGTATAACAATGGGTCACTTCTTTACGGTGACTTTAGGCCACTTCATTTCACACATAAACACACTTAACACAAAGACTCAGGGGGGAGGAGGGGGGACACACCAGGGGAGAGAGGGGATGAGGGGGGGGATGGGGAAGGAAGGTCCTCCGCTGCCACCGCTAACCGGTTCTAAAAAACACAATCTAGTGTAGACTGTTTGATAATAAATGGGTTAATACAATGATGTATCTTGGCTCGTATGTGTTGCCTACTCACAGGATTCAAAAAGCAGGGTGTGCAGCGCAAGCAAAGATAGAGAGAGCAGGTCTTGCAATAACAGTCCTTTATTGATGGATCATATGGATGTGGGACGCAGTGCAAAACTTCAACGCGTTTTCGTTCAGAGAACTTTATCAAGAGTGCTGTATATTATAAAATCAACAATTTAAATGCAGCTGACTGCCTTGATTTGGCGCCAAACTGGGAGCGTATCACGCGTCATAAACCAATGAAAATTGTGTACTCCGCGCATGCGCCGCGCGCCAAGAGTACTCTGGGACTCCCTGCTAATTCCAGCGGCTCAATCATGAGTGGAACGCCTCTCGGCGGGCTCTCCACTGAGAGCACGCCTCTGAACTGCAGAGGATCACCTTCCTCCTCCCGCTCGGCCATGCGCAGGCAACAACTGTCATTTCCCCCCAGTTCAACATAGGAACCGCAAGAGCGGTCCCATGTCTGATTAAGGGGGGGTATGTTATGTTTGTACACATCTTTGATTGTATGTGTAAATGCCACACACATGCATATTGGCAGAAAATTACTAGGCAGGCGCTACATTATATAGTACATAACGAGTGCAGTCAAATGTAAGACAAGTATATGAGTAAATACAACTTAACACAAGAGAAAAAAATATAAATAAATAAAAAATATATATATATTTGTTGAATATAATAAAAAATAATATACATAAATCAACACAATCTATATTTAAAAAAACTATTATATCAAAATGAATTTATTACTTAAAAAATGCTAAAAGAGCAATATTAAAACAATTCAAAGTGGTAAATATATCTTATACCTATATCTAGAGAACAGCAATTGCATGCCCCTATGATGTGAGATGGAGTTTGTATTGTGTGTTTAACATTAAATGCATTTGTACATTCATATGATGTGCAGTGCCATATACAGGCATATAAATTTATATTGAAAGAACTCTTAGTTAATGTTTTAATCGTTGGTTGATAGATGAGAGCATAAATAAAAACATGACTTTTCCCGTTTATCACAAATAAATTAAGCAATATGCATTTTCATCAAAAGCCTAATACATTATTATAGAACAAGTGGAAACAAATTTGCTAAAGTAAACAGAGTAATGTCTTGTTCAATGTAAATTTTGTTAGATATAACCTTTTATCAAAGAATGGATTAATAGTTCCAGGTTAGAGTGGAGGGCTCCCAATCTTCGTCCCTGGGACGAAAAGCCAGGGTCGAAGATTGGGAGCCCTCCACCGGAAATGACGCATCGGCGACTGGACCGGAAGTGACGCATTCGGGTCCACGGATGGGACTTGACGGCGCGCATCGAGGAGCTGAGATAGAAACCAAACCATCGTACAGCGAAGGAGGGGGCTGTGAGGAGAGAAACGTCCGCCGTAGCAGTTCACATAGCATCGCATGCGCACGAGGTGGTGGTGAGCCCACATATCCACGTCTGTTCTCTTCCATCACATTTATGTGATCAATGCTTGATTACGATTGTTTTTTAATTGTAAGTGTACATTTTTAAGTTTTATAAAGTTCATTTTCTTACATGATTGGTCTGCACTATGGATACTTCTTTCTCCCACATGTAATATGCTGTCCTGCTGAGATTGGGGGTCCACACCATATCAAGAATCTAAGATCACTCCGCCAAGCCACTTGTGTCCACAACTGCCGTTTTTGTCCTGACCTGTGAGTAGGAAACATACGAGCCAAGTATACACCAATTTTTTTTGTATTAACCCATTGTTTATCAAACAGTCCTACACTTATATTGTGTTTTCATTTTAAATTTTCCTTCCATGCTCCCCTGGATCACACACGAATCTGCACGAATGTGGGCACCATGGAAACCAGTTCCTAAACTGGGTTGAGCAGGGGTTTTAATGTATACATTATTCACGTATATTTATCCCGTGTGCCCACCATTTATAAATACTTTTTTATCACTAGATTGTAAGATTATTCACTCACACATAGAGTAGTAACAGCAGTGAGGTAGTCGCCGTGCTTTTCACTTTCACTAACACCAGCACGCTAACCGTTTTCTAAACCCATGAGCCGCCCGTTGTTTTCCAGACATTTCCTGACTCACCTTCGTAGCGACCTAGCCTAAACACTTGATCTGAGGCTTCAATGTCCCTATAAGTCATGTCCGTTCATTGTGGCTGCGATTACATGCCATTCTTGAAGGAGGAACTCACCTGCGTATACAGCCAATGGTGGCATTGCCTCACCCCCTGATGTCGGTGTTGGCACCAGCCCACGGAAACCAGACTTTTTGAAAATTTGAGCAAGTGTCATCTGGACCAAACTTGTCACTATTTCTCCATCGGGCGACGAAACCAATTTCTGTTCCGAATCTTATTATTATGGGAGTCGTGGTTTTGTTTCACAACTGCCCGCTGTCTCGCAACCTAATGCCTTCAGCAAAATGGGCGGACTAGTTATTTCCTGCTTCGACAGGCCCCCAGTGGTTTATTAATAGAAATAACCAGGGTCCAGAGGAGCCTTATATATATAATATATATTATATATATATAGTATATATAATATTAATATATATTATATACATAGTGTTCAACAAACCTATACATATTGCACGCCCCGGACGGTGGGTTTGGAGTTAACCATCCGTGGCTGAGCTCCGTATTAGGCCCAAGTAGAAGTAGCACATGTGTGGTAATATATATTATAGGCGCATGAAACAGTTACAGACCAGATTAAAATGTGTGAGAGCCTTAGTTTTGAAAGAACTTAAACTGGTGGTGGATGCGAGAGACTCCGGTGGTTGTACCAGTTTTGGGGTGCACGGTAAGAAAACGTACAATTACCCCCTCGACCCCCCTTCTCCTGTACACATTAATAGGGCATGAGGATGCGTGGTTTAATGGGCATGGGGAAGGAGGGGATCAAGAGGCACGGGTGAGAGCCGAAAGAAATACGGGGGAGGAGAGAAAGGGGTTGAGTCATAGTGAAAGGGAAGGGTTAAGAGGCATGGCAGCGGGAAAGTGGTTAATATGGAGGGGTGAGATTACCAGCAAGAGGATTCCTTATAGCTCCAGCATGTGAAAGTCAACTCGCTCCCACTCCACTGTCTCTACCACACCCACACTCAGTTCTCTCTGACACAGTCCCCATCCCCACGCCTCTTTGCCAGACCCACCCCCACTCTGCAGCTGATGATAGGAATGCCATGGTAAGAAGTAATGGTAAGTATTGCGTTACCGTTCATTTTTATACTGTAGTATTACTATGCTACTGGTATATTACCCAACCCTACTTTGAACAATCACATATTTTATCTCATGTATGAATCCTCATGTGTGTAAGGCGGCTGATTCTATGTGAAAAGTTTTCCCCACACTATGTACATGGAAATGGTTTCTCCCGTGTATGAATCCTGTGGTGGGTGAGGAGGTGGCTCATTTGAGAAAAGCTTTTCCGACACTCTGCACATGTTAATCATTTCTCTCATGTATGAATTCTCTGGTGTTTGAGGAGGTTGCTCTTAACATGTGAAGGGTTTCTCCCCTGTATGAATCCACTCATGGTTGAGGAGTTGTCTTCCGAGAAAAGCTTTTACTACCCTCTGTACATGTGAATGGTTTCCCTCCTGTATGGTCTATGGTGTCTGAGGAGGTCTCTCTTAGTACTGAATTGTTTCCCACACTCTGTACATGTGAATGATTTCTTCCCTGTATGAATCTGCTCATGGTTGAAGAGCTCTGTCTTCCGAGAAAATCTTTTACTACACTCTGTACATGTGAATGGTTTCTCTCCAGTATGAATCATCTGGTGTCCGAGAAGGTGGCTCATTCTACTGAATTGTTTCCCACACTCTGCACATGTGAATGGTTTCTCTCCTGTATGAGTCATACAGTGTCTTAGGAGGTCTCTCTTAGTACAGAATTGTTTACCACACTCTGCACATGTGAAGGGTTTCTCCCGTGTATGAATTCGCTCATGTCTGAGGAGATCCGTCTTCAGAGAAAAGCTTTTACTACACTCTGTACATGTGAATGGTTTCTCTCCTGTATGAGTCATATGGTGTTTGAGGAGGTCTCTCTTAGTACTGAATTGTTTCCCACACTCTGTACATGTGAATGATTTCTTCCCTGTATGAATCTGCTCATGGTTGAAGAGCTCTGTCTTCCGAGAAAAGCTTTTACTACACTCTGTACATGTGAATGGTTTCTCTCCAGTATGAGTCATCTGGTGTCTGAGGAGGTCTCTCTTAGTACTGAATTGTTTCCCACACTCTGTACATGTGAATGATTTCTTCCCTGTATGAATCTGCTCATGGTTGAAGAGCTCTTTCTTCTTCCGAGAAAAGCTTTTACACACTCTGTACAATGGTATGGTTTTCTCTCACATTGAATTATCTGTGTCCGAGAAGGTGGCTCTAGTCCTGAATTGTTTCCCACACTTGCTGCACATGTGAATGGTTTTCTCTCCTGTATGAGTCATACGGTGTCTTAGGAGGTCTCTTAGTACAGAATTTTTTCCCACTCTGCCATGTGAAGGATTTCTCCCGTGTATAGAATCCGCTCATGTCTGAGGGAGACCGTCTTCCGAGAAAAGCTTTTACTACACCTGTACATGTGAATTTGTTTCTCCTCCAGTATGAGTCATCTCGTGTCTGAGGAGGTCTCTCTTAGTACTGATTTGTTTCCCACACTCTGTACATGTGAATGATTTCTTCCCTGTATGAATCTGCTCATGGTTGAAGAGCTCTTTCTTCCGAGAAAAGCTTTTACTACACTCTGTACATGTGAATGGTTTCTCTCCAGTATGAATTATCTGGTGTCCGAGAAGGTGGCTCATAGTCCTGAATTGTTTCCCACACTCTGCACATGTGAATGGTTTCTCTCCTGTATGAGTCATACGGTGTCTTAGGAGGTCTCTCTTAGTACAGAATTGTTTTCCACACTCTGCACATGTGAAGGGTTTCTCCCGTGTATGAATCTGCTCATGTTTGAGGAGATCCGCCTTCCGAGAAAAGCTTTTACTACACTCTGTACATGTGAATGGTTTCTCCCCTGTATGAGTCATCTGGTGATTGAGGAGGGTCCTCTTATTACTTAACTGTTTCCCACAAACTGTACAAGTAAAAGGAGTCACTGCTGTCTGAATCATCTGGTGTGGAAGAAGTTTCCCCTTCAGTGAGAAACCGCTCCCACCATCAGTACATGTAAAGGTTTGCTCTCTAGTGGGGACACAAAGGTGTGTGAGCAGGTCCCTGTCCAGTGAGCAGCTTTTGCCACACTGACAACAGAGAAAAGGCTGAGCACCGCGGCTTCTTCTTAAATCTCTCGCATACCTTTTGCTGGATCCATATTTAGAGTCCGTCTCTGCTGTGTGCTGTACAAGGTCTGTAATTTCACCATCATGTGGCACTGGTTCCTTGTACATGTCCAAAATGTGGCAGGAATCATTGTTTTTTGGCACTTCTGGGCTGTGAGGAGTCAGACAGCTTCTGGATGTATCAGAGCTCAAGTTCTGTTCCTCATTCAGGCCGTTCTCTAACAGAAGTAAACAAAAAACACAGAACAAATGTTTTCAATCTGTGAATCAAATTACTGAACGCAAATTACAAATCCAAACACTGAATAATTTATTTCACCAATACTTAATTAACTAAATATTCTCTTCACCCAGGGATTTAAAATTGTGGCCCATGGACATACAGTGGCCCCTAATGACTTTGGTGGTGGTCCTGAAGGCCTGAAATGTATTTGTAGCAGCTCTCACAGAGAAATCATTGATACATATAGAACTTGTATTTATTACTGTATTCATTATTCCTGCAGTGTGCAAACTGGGGGGTTCGCAAGATTGTTTAGGGGGGGGGGAGGCGCGCAGGCGCCTGGCGGCGATTTTGCCTGGAGCAAAGAGAAAAGCTGTCGGTAGCTGCAATTTCTCTTTCGGCCATTAGGTGGCGCTGTGCTGCATAGCTCTTGCAGGTCCTCCTTGTTGCATGCAGCGTGAGAGGATGAGGGGGTGTCATGGGGAGGGGGGGTGTCATGGGGAGGGGGGGTGTCATGGGGAGGCGGGGTGAGGGGATGAGTGTGTGTAATGGGGAGGGGGTGAGTGCCATGGGGAGAGGGGGTGAGAGTATGTCATGGGAAAGGGGCGTGAAAGAGAGACATGGGGTGAGAGACATATTGGGGGAGGGGAGAGAGAAAGACACTGGTGGGAAGGGAGACACACACTGGCTGGAAGGAGAGAGAGAGAGACACTGGCTGGAGGGAGAGAGAGAGAGTGGGGGGAGGGAAGTATTGACACTGAGGGGGGGGGATAGAGACACGGGGAGGAGGGAGAGTGAGAAACATGGAGGGAGGGAGAGACACTGGGGTAGTGAGAGAGAGACACTGGGGGTAGTGAGAAAGAGAGAGACAAACACTGGGGAGAGGGAAATAGAGTGGGGGGAGGGATAGAGAGACACTGGAGAGGTAGTGAGAAATACTGGGAGAGGGAGAGACTGGGGAGAGGAGTGTGAGACTGTGGAAGAAGGGAGAGAGGTCCTGATGTGGCGGGGAGAGAGATTAAAAATACAGCATAAATGGGGACGCTATTAAACAAATATCATAATATTTATTTTTATGTGATGTAATTTGTGATAAATACTCTTTTTGATGTGTCCCGGTTTTTACTCTTGAAAATCTGGTCACCCTAGCTGGCGGCCAATATCATGGTGTGCGCGGCGGCTGCGGAGGTACGAAGCCTGAAGAGAAATGGCTCCAAAGAGACCAGGGGAGGAGCACGCCCCAGTGCAGTGACAAACCCGCTGCAGGTCTGGCCGGCACCGTGGAGTGATTGATGCTGCAGCTGCACGCCTTGCTAGGTCTGCTGCTGCTGGGGGAGAGGGGAGGGGAGTTCTGGCGGGGGAGGATGTGGTTCACCTTTCAGACCAGTGAGCTGCACACCCATTGGTAGCAGGGCCTTCCAGCTCAGGCAGAGATGGCAGTATTGATGGGCTTGGGAGGAGGATGAGTTTTGGGGGGCTGAGGGTTTTTATTTGGGTCAGGGGGGGTCACTTGGGATTATTGATCAGCAGGGGAGATCCATCAGTACGCCTTTGAGTTTGGTTATGGGGATCCCTGATCAACATTTAAAACGGGAATAAATAAATAATACATAAAACTGGTAAATAGGAGTGGATGACACTGGGGAAAGCAAATGAGAGAAGGAAAAAAGGGGGGGAAAGGGGGGAGTAGAGGGAAGGGAGGTAGCAAAGAGGTGGATGAATCCCCCCTCAAATGGATTGCCTTTGTGCACCAGAAAAAAACAATACCAGATGCCAGCAAACAATAAAATAAACAGTGATCCAATACTAGTATACTGCCTGCGCGCACGCCTGCAGCCCAAGCGACTTGTGAACTTGGCTGCAAGAGACTGTAGACGCGTGGCGGGGGCGTGGTGGACGCGTCACAAAGCTGGTTCGCACTTATTGGCTGAACCAGCTCACGTGCGCTGACGTCATGTGATTCTTTTTTTCAAGTTTATGTTTTATTCAGTTTTCAGACATACAGCAGCATAGTATAACATGGGTCAACTTCTTTACTGTATTTACTGCCACTTCATTTCACACATAAACACACTTACACAAAGACTCAGGGGGGGAGGAGGGGGGACACACCAGGGGAGAGAGGGGATGAGGGGGGGGATGGGGAAGGAAGGGTCCTCCGCTGCCACCGCTACCGGTTCTAAAACACAATCTAAGTGTAGACTGTTTGATAATAAATGGGTTAATACAATGATGTATCTTGGCTCGTATGTGTTGCCTACTCACAGGATTCAAAAAGCCAGGGTGTGCAGCGCACAGCAAAGATAGAGAGAGCAGGTCTTGCAATAACAGTCCTTTATTGATGGATCATATGGATGTGGGACAGCAGCAAAACTTCAACGCGTTTCGTTCAGAGAACTTTATCAAGAAGTGCTGTATATTATAAAATCAACAATTTAAATGCAGCTGACTGCCTTGATTTCGCGCCAAACTGTGACGTCATCACGCGTCATCAACCAATGAAAATTGTGTACTCCGCGCATGCGCCGCGCGCCAGAGTACTCTGGGACTCCCTGCTAATTCCAGCCGCGCTCAATCATGAGTGGCACGCCTCTCTGGGCGGCCTCTCCACTGAGAGCACGCCTCTGGCAACTGCAGAGGATCACCTCCTCCTCCCCGCTCGGCGCATGCGCAGGCAAACAACTGTACATTTCCCCAGTTCAACATAGGAACCGCAAGAGCGGCCCATGTCTGATTAAGGGGGTATGTTATGTTTGTACACATATTTGCATTGTATGTGTAAAGTCCACACACATGCATATTGCAGAAAATTACTAGGCAGGCAGCTACATTATATAGTACATAAACGAGTGCAGTCAAATGTAAGACAAGTATATGAGTAAATACAACTTAACACAAGAGAAAAAAATATAAATAAATAAAAATATATATATATATCTTGTTGAATATAATAAAAAAAATATATATACATAAATCAACACAATTATATATTTAGAAAAAACTATTATATCAAAATGAATTTATTACTTAAAAAATGCTAAAAGAGCAATATTAAAACAAATTCAAAAGGTGTAAATATATCTTATACCTATATCTAGAGAACAGCAAATTGCATGCCCCTATTGATGAGATGGAGTTTGTATTGTGTTTAACATTAAATGCATTTGTACATTCATATGATGTGAAGTGCCATATACAAGGCATATAAATTTATATATGAAAAGACTTCTTAGTTAATGTTTCTATATCGTGGTTGAATAGATGAGAGCATAATATAAAACATGACTTCCGTTTATCACAAATAAATTAAGGCAATATGCATTTTTCATCAAAAGCCTAAATACATTATTATAGAACAAGTGGAAACAAATTTGCTAAAGTAAACAGAGTAATGTCTTGTTCAATGTAAATTTTGTTAGATATAAACCTTTTATCAAAGAATGGATTAATATGTTCCAGGATTAGAGTGGAGGGCTCCCAATCTTCGTCCCTGGGACGAAAAGCAGGGACGAAGATTGGGAGCCCTCCACCGGAAATGACGTATCGCGACTGGACCGGAAGTGACGCATCGGAGTCCACCGGATGGGACTTGACGGCGCGCATCTGAGGGAGCTGAAGATACACACCAAAACCATCGTACAGCGCAGGAGGGGGCTGTGAGGAGGAAACGTCCAGCGTAGCAGTATCCCACGCATCGCATGCGCACCGGAGGTGGTGGGTGAGCCCAAATATCCACAGTCTGCTCTCTTCCATCACATTTATGTGATCAATGCTTGATTACATTGTTTTTATTGTAAGTGTACATTTTTAAGTTTTATAAAGTTCATTTTCTACATGATTGGTCTGCACTATGGATACTCTTTCTCCCACATGTAATATGCTGTCCTGCTGAGATTGGGGGTCCACACCATATCAAGAATCTACAGATCCACTCCGCCAAGACCATTGTGTCACACTGCCCGTTTTTTGTCTGAATCCTGTGAGTAGGCAACACATACGAGCCAAGATACACCATTGTATTAACCCATTTATTATCAAACAGTCTACACTTATATTGTGTTTTATTTTAATTTTCCTTCCATGCTCCCCCTGGATCACACACGAATCTGCACGAATTGTGGGACCAGTGGAACCAGTCCCTAACCAGCTGGGTTTGAGCAGGGGGTTTATGTATACATTTATTCACGTTATTTTATCACGTGTGCACCCATTTATAAATTAACTTTTTGTATCACTAGATTTAAGATTTATTCACTTCACAATAGTAGTGAACACCAGTAGAGTTAGCGCCTTTCTTTCACTTCAACACAGCACCGCTACCGGTTCTACCATGAGCCGCCGTTTTTCCAGACTTCCTGAACTCCTCGTGCGACCTAGCTAACCACTTGATCTGAGGCTGCAATTGTCCCTATCAGTCATGTCCGTCCTTGTGGTGCGATTACTGCCATTCGTTGAAGGAGAACTCACCTTGCGCTATCACAGCCAAATGGTGGCATTGCTCACCCCCGTGATGTCGGTTTGCACCAGCCACGGAAACCAGACTTTTTGAAAATTTGAGCCAGTGTCATTGACCAAACTTGTCAATTTCTCCATCTGGCAGACGAACCAAATTCTGTTCCGAATCTTATCTATTGATGGAGTCGTGTTTTGTTTCCACAATGCCGCTGTCTCGCACCTCATTGCTGTCGCAAAATGGGCGACTAGTTTATTTCCTGCTCTCGACAGGCCCTCCAGTGGTTTATTTAATAGAAATAACCAGGGATCCAGAGGAATTTCGAGGCCCAAAATCCTCTTTAGCCAATCCTGTATTTGTTCCCATATCGGGCGCAATCGAGGGCAAGACCACAGCATGTGCAACAAGTCCCCAGGCTCTCCACATTGTCTAGGGCACAAGGGGGAGTAACCTGGTACAAATTTAGATAGCCTAACTGGGGTGAGGTACCACCTCATTAGAACTTTATATGAGTTCTCCTTCAGTGTCGTGCAGATCGAGGTTCTTGCTGCCGCTTCAAAGATTTCTAACCAGTCCTCGTCCTCTAATGTATCTCCCAGATCCCTCTCCCACTGTGTCATGTAGTCAAGTCTGTCTGCTGCCCTCTCCAGGATCGATCACTTCCTTATACAATCTAGAGATAAGTCCCCGTGGTACGTACCCACGTACACAGAGCGTTTCAAAATTAGTCACTTTAGGACGGTTGGTGTGTTTGGTATAAAATGCCCGGATCTGGAGGTATCTAAAGAATTCTGTGTTTGGAATGCCTTTATCCGACTGAATCTGTGTGAATGTCTGAATAGTGATTCTGCCCTCCAGATCCTTCAACCTCCCGTACCCACTCTGTCTCCAGAGTAAAAAGTGTCCCTCGTCCATCCCTGGAGCAAAGTCCGAGTTTCCAAATAATGGGGTCATCAGTGAGCTCCTCATGGTCAGGGCGCATTTACATTTGGTGGCTTCCCAGACTGCAAATGAGTTGATCGTTGAGGACAGCGGTCTCGAGATCTGCTTTAATCTAAGTTTTGGGTACCAAATCAGATTCTGAATTTCTAGTGGAGCACAGTTATCCCTCTCCAGCTCCACCCACCTACGTAGTTTCGGGTCTGTGTGCCAGTAAGTAATTTGGGCTAATTGTGCCGCTCTATAGTATGAGAACAAGCAAGGTACCGCCAGTCCGCCTGCAGTTTTGGGCCTCACTAATGTTTTTGCTGGTATCCTAGCTTTTTTGTTTTTCCATATAAACTTAAAGATCTGTGCCTGCAAGTCCCTGAAGTCTGCCCTCTCTAAAGGTATGGGGAGTGTCTGAAAAAGATATAGTAGTCTGGGGAGAAGGTTCATCATTACGCTATAAATTCTTCCAATCCAGGAGATACCATACGTCGCCCACTCCTTCAGCTCCTTTCTCAGAGATTGCAAGAGTTTAGGGTAGTTTGCCTTATATAACAACTTAACCTCCTTTGTGAGATTAACTCCTAGGTATTTAATCGTTTTGGGTTGCCAATTCAAATTGCAGTTAATCTCTATTAGTTTTTCTGTGTCCTTTGGGAGATTTAGGTTTAACGCTTCCGATTTTGCTTGGTTGATTTTAAACCCTGAGATCGTATTAAACTTTTCCAGGAGGTCGAAGAGGTTGGGTAGAGAGACCTGGGGCCTAGACAGTGTCAGTATAACATCATCCGCATATAATGCGGTCTTGTACTCCTGAGAGTGAATTTGAATTCCTGTGATATCTTTATTACACCGAATGTGAGCTGCAAGTGGTTCCATGCATAGGGCGAACAACAAGGGCGAGAGTGGGCAGCCCTGTCTCGTACCACTTTTAGTTTTCAGTGCGCCTGACGGGAACCCCTGATGGATTACCCGCGCTGTCGGGTTAGTGTATAGCGCTTTGATTGCCCAAGATACCGTGTCCCCCATTCCAAACGCTGCAAGCGTGGCATCCAGGTAGGGCCAGTCAATTCTATCAAAGGCTTTTTCAGCATCGAGGCTTAATATGATGCCCGGGATTTTATTGGCATTAATATAGTCAATGGTATCTACTATTCTTCTGGTGTTATCGGCCGCTTGCCTCCCTGTGATAAAACCAACTTGATCCGGGTGAATCAGCCTAGGAAGAATTGAACTCAATCTATTGGCCATTAATTTGGAATAAATTTTGATATCTGAGTTAATTAATGAGATCGGCCTGTAGCTTGGACAATTGGTGGGATCTTTGCCCTGTTTATGAATCACCGAGATGGATCAATCTTCACCAGCACGAGCACATTCATTCTCAATTCGATTCAATTTTATTAACGCACACTTATTTTATGTTCGGTGCGTTTTGTTATCTCCAAACCTGGTACCAACCAGCATTGGCACGCAGTTTTTGGCCCCCTCCTCCCCTAACGCAAACCATCCTAGGTTGGTTGGAGCGGTCCATGTTTTTGGAATAGAACTCCTTTAACCTTTATCACATTTAACAGCGTTTATGTGACGACCCGATTTGTTTTTTGAATCCTGAAGAACGTCTAACCATAAGTGGACGGAACACTGAATCATCACATTTTCATTAATTAGGGTCTCTCATATCCTGTATACACAATTCTCATGAAGCTTATAGACTGATTCTTAGTCCACTATCATAGTCATCAACCATGGTCGGTAACCACATGACAAATGAACACATAGAATTTTTTTGATGTAAAAATCTTTTCAATGTTATTTTGCGGATCGTACTTGGAAAGCTGCTTTCCCAGGGAGTCCGTTCCATCTTTACCCCCTCACTCCACATTCCAGTGATCAAACAATTTGTCTATCCCTTACCTCATCGCACTGGTGGATACTTATTACCTTATCCAACATACGTGTAGTATTTTACAGGTTTTTTCCTCTCATTGCTCATTTTACACATACTACCCGCTTTGTCTTTGGAGCATCAACACACATTTTTTTCGAATTGTTTTACAGTTCCTTTGTTAATGCTCAGCCTCCCGATTTTTTTCCACCACACCGACAAAGGGGACTTTTTCAAAATATGTTGATCATTTTTTGCAATCAATTGTACAAAGTTTTTAGCCCTCATCATTAAAGAAGTGTGGACCTCTCCTGGTTTCAACTCAACCATCAGATGGGAACCAAATTTTAATCTGGTTTAATCTGTACCATTCGTATCTCTAACCCTAGTGATAGCACAGATCAAGTGGGTTGGCAGCTGTCAGTTTTTATTTACAGCAATCAGATCTTTCAAACCAGCCACAGACACATCCATTCTCAATGCTAGTTCAATTTTTTATTGTAACGTCACAATTATTTATTTCGACGTGGCTTTTACTCCAAAGCGGGTACCCGTCATGGGCGCACCAGTGTTTGCCCCCTCCTAGACGCCAACCTCTTCCTAGGTTGGGGAGGCGGTCCAATGTGTTTGGAGATTAACCCCTTTTAGACACTTTATCACATTTAACAGAGGCGTTATATTGACGACCTTATCTTATTTGGAATGGGGACGACACGTCTCTCACTTGATTCACTGAATATCGCAATAAAAATTCATTTAATTTACAATTTCACCACTAATCACAACTTTATCACATTCACTTTTTATATTTGTTACTCCCCCTCCGTTGATATGCCACAAACACATTAATCACACGGGTATCGCATAACAACCTCAACGAAACACATTTTGCGTGCTGACATCTGCCATTCCAACTCTGATCACAGGAAAAACACAAAGAGTCCAACTCCATCCGGTTGAGACTAATTTGTACTAATCATGATGACTTCATCACACAAATCCCCTATCGATGGGGAGGTTGAAGCCAGGGTTTCCCTGAAAAGGATCTTATAAAGCACTGTACAGAGGTTGCTAATAGGAAAGATCCAATTTATTGACATGGTCCATCAGAGATCTATACATATCCCGAACTCCCCCAGTTTTTTGTTATACAACATACTAACCAAGCAAATCAGATCAAAGCGAGTAGTCAAAAACACTGGGGGGCTTAGCACAGATCCGTGTTACACTCCATCTACGATAAGGGACCAGAATAGTCTTTCAGAAAGCTAAAACAATTGCAAGCATGTTTTTCTAGGGCCTATTTGTACCCCCCACCAAGACCGCACAGTTAAATTACCCAGGGCAGTTTTGTTTTGCTCAAAGTGTAAAATATGCAACCATATGAAAGCAAGGCAGAAATTTTTTCTCTACACAAACATGGAACAAATTTACTTAAATTTCATTCATCAATTGTGATACACGGAGTGGTTGGTACCTGTTAAGCTGCGGTTGCGCAAGCAGTATTAGGAAGGCCAATCAGAAATCTCACGGTTTCGTATCCTTGACACTTACAGTAAGTTGATTATTAAGAAGGATACCAACATCCTGTATCCCCAAATTTTAGTATTGTAGCATGGGTGATTCCAAAATATGCCCTTCTTGGGCATGTTGACATGTGCCGAATCCAATCAAGGAGGCAACGATATGGAGTATTCTTGAATAGAAAGAGCTCTGTTGGATATTTTACTTTTACAAACCCGGATCCCTAATGGGTCTGAATTCAGACTGGATATAGGTTCTCTCCTATTCGATACTTAATTTCTGTTGACCTACCAATGTTTGACCCTTCTTTGAATATATTGTGTAATAATGTTTTGTCATCAGCTATTGCACAAATGTATGTTTCGTTGTTTGCAAACCTGGGATAAGCATATTAACCGATATGATCATAGGTTTATAACTTTTAATGATTACATTTTATGTGTTATTGAAGAATAATCATTCCGCTATGATAACCTGTTGCAATTCCAAGTTCAGTCCATTTTCCTCATATGTTCAGACTTGTTTGTACCATATAAGATTAGGTTGTGTTAAATTTAACCAATCCAGTACGATCTAAACAAGGTACCTATACCAACCTTACAAACTTATACATTCCCAGGACGATTGAATGGATATTATATTCTCACCAAGTTGTCATTTAAATTGTTTAATTGATTTAATGCTTTTATAACAGTTGTTTGATGGTGAACTATTTTTCTATAGCAGTGGGATCATTTTTGAACGACGCGTTCACGTCACCGCCCGACGTGGTGTGGGGTTTTGCATTTTAATTGGGTGTGGTTTGTACTTCACTCTCGACTTTACATCCAGGACACAGACGGTACATTAGCAGATGCTGTGGTTTATTTTACACAGATGCGGTGCTCTACCCCTAGTGAATCCTGTACGCAGTGACTCCGCTCCTTTTGCGGCTATGCCCGCTACTGCAGTGGCTTAAACGGGATGACGCCGCAGTTTTCGCGGGTCAGCGCCCTGACACGTTGCCTCACCCGGAAGTCCACTATACAACTGTTCCACGAGGGCGGGGGTAATATGTAAATCACATCTTTTAGAATTTGTATATTCACCTTGATAAAGGACTGTCGTAAGTCCGAAACGCGTTGGTGTGTTTTGGTATCGTTTTTTGATCCATTAAATAGCTTTTATTATTGGGAACGTACACCCTGTGGTTTCAATGGCTGTTTTTTACAGCATGGACATAGTGCCTCGTTCCTTTCCCTCTCCCCTCTCGGTAAAAATTGTGAGAAACCTACTTTGAATCTGCCCAAAAAAAGGTCAACTACAGATTTTCCAGAATTTAAACTACAGTATAGACCCAAAGTGGTGTGTGGTGTTTGTTTGTGTGGGTGTGTGTGTGTGTGCGTTGTGTGTGGGGTGTGTGTGTGTGTGTGTGTGGTTCCATTATAGTTATTATCTGAGTCTGTCGGGCATCTTTTATCAAATATGGATTCACCTGTAAAAGAATAGATCAACCCCTCATTTAAACCCTGAGGGCTAAGGTTTTTGAAGGTGGAAATCCCAGCGACAGCTCCCCTTTATATATAGTTTTTTGATCCCAATTACTCTTCTAGGTCCCTGTTGTACTTTGTTCAATCCTGTAAATTTAAATTAATCCATATTTCCATGTGTAGTTCCAACACATTCCTGATCACAGGTGTTCTTGGATTTCTAATGGTCCTGTTCTAGATGTTCAAAATTCTGTTTTTTAGTTTTTTTACCAACATACCTTTTCCACATAATACATTAATCGGTATATGACTCCTTCGTTTGGTCGTTGATTACATTTTAATATAAATGTCTTTTGCTGTTTCTTCTGAATTAATTAAATGTTTGGTAAGTTAAATAAATTTGCATGCCTTGCATCTCGAGCATGATTATGAATCCCTTTGGCTTAATGTCTAGCCATGGTCTGTGGTCTGTAATCCTCCAACTTACTGTGGACAGTCTATCCTTTAAATTTCTTGGTGCGTCATATCCAGTATAGGAGTAACCGTTAGGGCTTCCCTTAGGGGTCAGTGTTCTTGCTCTCTGAGGATATTTCCCAATGTTTTAGGAGGATTTTTTCTTAACTTGAAATCATTGAATTTTCTAAGTGCTAATGAATCTAATACGGAGGCCCCAGAGTATAGTGCGGGTTCCGTTCCAGGGGACTGTCTGTATAGTGAAAATCGCCGGAAAAGCGATCGCGATTTTCAGGACTATGCATGGGCAAAACGCAATTTTCTCCGTTCTGCTGCGCATGCGCGACCGTATCCGGTCTCTTTGTCCATAACTAACGGTCTGTGCCTGCGCTCCGGGCGGCACACCGCAACGTCCCTGCTCATGTGTCGAGAGAGGATTTGGCCGCGGGGATCAAGGGGTTATACCCCCTTTGGCCACCTCTTATCTCACCTGGAAGCAAGGGTTAACTGGAACTGGGTCCAGTAATGTGGTTTTACCTTGCTTCAGTAATCCAACTGTGTCTTCCCCTTATAAATGTATTGTTTCTGTGCCAGTGTCTGCAACCCCACACACACTGGGTCTTAAGGGGGTAAATTAGCGACAGTGTAGGAAAATACAACTGGTGGTGTGGTCTTTTCAGAAATAACTGGCTTAAAAGGCTTGATTGAAGTTGGGGTGAAAATTACGAGGGGGTTTGGTGGATGTTTAACACACCTTGCTGGAAGTGACATCTATGCCCTGTCCTGGGGCATTGGGTGTGAATCTATCACCTGTGACAAATTTCTCCTCTACACAGGAGTCCCTACTTGAAAAGGATTTAACTTGACCAGGGTTATGGGGGGGCCGGGGATGCGTCACCAAGGAATATCAGATGAGTTGACCCTTATAAATTAAGATACCATGAGATTGTCCTCGGCTGACGTGCTAAAAAGATTACATATGTGTAACCGGGGACCGAGCCGCAAATTACAGACACATGATGTCCTAGCAGTCCTAAGAGACATATATCTTTATCTCTCTTAAATTTAGTATTACACGTAATATTTAGAAGTCTTATTGGGAGCGTCGTGCGCGCCGGCATTGTTTAATATGTCTCACGTGCCCGTAAGTAACTACGAACCGTTGAAGTTATGACTATTTAGATAGAAAAGCAGTTTTTTAACATCCTTGGGTGGAGGAGTTTTACTCTGGAGAAAACTTTCAACCTCAACCACTGATTTATGAGATGGGCTGGGTTTGGTTGTATTCAATGTGAAATATTGTAAAAGAACCAGGCCACCAATCTTGCTATTGTCCTTTCGTGTCTTTGTGATTTTCAAGATTGCTGTAATGAATTGCCCAGTCCCAGAATTTTTGACTTGCGTCATCATTCCATCTTACAGTAGTGCATATTTGTGTCTGTTATTTGTATAATCTCGTGGGTTTTTTCACCTTTTCAAGAATAAATGAATTTTATCATACTGTAATCTAGCTCTTTCAGTTCAACCCAGTTTATATTTTTGGTATGTGTATTATTAACGCCTGTCACAAAGTTACCGCACCGCATGCGTGTATTTTACATCCAACATGGTACCACGGCCCCCCCTTCTCGTGTTTTGCTGTAGGACTACCGAGTTGTTTTTAGAGTATTACTGCCAATAGCTTTCGATCTTTCAGATTTTTAAGCTCTAGATTTATTCTTTTTGAAGAAGTGTTCTATATAGAGTCCTCGCTCTCGAATCTGCATCCAGCCTTTTGCCTGTAGTTTATAGATTGTGGTTTATAATGCTGACATTTAGGAACAACCCAGCAGTTTGTTAAACTTGTTGTTGGCCCCACCTTGCATCCACTAGCAGGGAGGTTCGTGTTCCAGGTACCATAGCCGTGCAGGCCTACATCGCTCAACACTCCGCCTGCCAACAAGCATCGCTGCCTTCCCTTCCACCCCCCCTCCCCCTCCTCACCTCGGCGGGTTGGAAGGAGTTAATACACGGTCATTAATTTTGACCATAAACTGATGGGATGCAGTACTCTTCCTCTGACCATAGCGCTACACTCCCCCCTCCTCCCCCCTGCCCCCACCGCCGTGTTTTGGTGGGGTTTAACGCCATAGGGGGTGCCGTGTCTAGCAGTACGTGTCATAATATTGTCATAATTATCCTTAGGGTTTCCTGAGAGCACCGCTAAAATATCTTTTGTTTTTCCCCCCCTTACAGTATCCATATAATATACTGGAGAGCACAGGAGGGAAAAAACATCTTCAGTCTAAGCATTAATAATGTATCATAAGCTATATGATCACAATAATATGACATAAATTTTCTATATCCAATTACAAGTTATGGATCAGCTGCACCGATTTTAGTTAATACATGAAAAACTAGCATTGTGTCTACCTATCATGTATTTAGTCCACGTATACCCTAGTTTAATACGGTTTCAACACAGCCGAATGGGTTTATAAATCCCTTAAACAACGCTTTAGTTTATTATTTCACTGTTTATCACTATATTTATATGTGCACTTTTGTTTTGGCACGTATTTACCCAATGGTATTTCTACCGGTTGACAAAAGTACCCATATCTTGCTATAAATCTTTATGACTAGTACAAGTATTTCTTGTCAGGATTACACTCCTACCGGTTTCCCCTACATAGTTGGCACTAGAGTTCTGGTTTTAACTATTTCCCTTTCGGTCCTATATTTCTAACAAAAATGAAAAACAACTAAAGTTTGGGACAGGAAGTTGGAAATGTAAGAAAAGTTTACCTGCCTGAATGCTTTCTCTGATTCGTTTGTATGTCCCTTTATTTGTTAATAGCGCTGTTAATGTACATAGCGCTTCCCAGTAGATACATGTGGTAATTAATAAATACAAATAATATAACTCAACAGTCATGGTAATAAGGTGGCTGTCAAACTAAAAGTAACTTAAGGAAGAGGAGTCCCTACTCGAGGAGCTTCCAATCTAATTGGTAGGTAGGGAGAACGATAAACAGAGAAGTGGTAGGGAGTTCTGGTAAGTGCGTCTGCAAGGGGCCAAAGCTTTAATGTATCATGTTTCCAGTATTTAATCCACAGTGGCTATTCAAAGCTTCTTTAGCAAGTGGTCCTTAAGTGGTCTTATGGTGGATAGAGAGGTCTTGTCGGTATTGAGTGGAAGGGGCATTCCCGCAGTTTCGTGCACTCAGTGGATAGGTCTTGTAGATTAAAGGGGGTAGAGAGATATCCGCGGATGGTCATAGCGAGAAAGTAGGGACTGATATGTAAAGGAAGGGCATAATAGTGTAAGCTTTAAAAGTGAGCAGGACGAAATTGGAGTGTGAGATGCGTTTTTTGATCGAATCCAGGATAGGGCATTTCAGGAGGGTAACCAGAGCAACTTTAGGAAAGAGTATACTGTGATTTTTCTCTGGCAGCATCATCTAGGCTGGATTGTAAGGGAGACAGGTAAAGGCAGGGAAAGTGCCGGACAGCTGAGGTTACAGTAATCAAGACGGGAAGAGAATTAGGGCCCCTATCGCGTTTTTCAGTCTCGCAACAGAGTAACGGGCAATATCTTTGTGATATTTGCGGAAGGGAAAAAGCACAGGTTTTAGAAACGTTTTGAATGTGAAGAAGCACAATTGTGAGAGCGGATTCGAGTGTCACCCTAAGCAGTTGTGCTTGGGCTCTGGTGATGATTGTATTCCCCAACAGAAGGGGGTAGTAAGTATGGCCATTTTGAGAGGAAGTATGAGGAGTTCTGTTTTTGCCATATTCAGTTAAAAGGAGGCGAGGGCCATCCATGATGGTATCGCAGATGAGACATTCATAAACTATTGGTTTGAACAGCAGGTGTAAGGTCGGGGGTGAAAAGTAAATTTGTGTCGTCCGCGTAGATGTGATATTTCAAGAAAAAACCCAGAGATGTTAATAGGCCACCTAGAGAGAGTGGTTAAAGAGAAAGGATCAGAGTCCCAGACAGAACCGGGGATTCCCCCCAACAGAGGATATCATCGAGGATGAGGTGGTGTTTTGGCAAACTAGACACTTAAATAACGATGGGAGATGTAAAGAGGAGATCAAAGGTAGACTTTGTTCTGAATACCACTAGTATGGAGAATGTGAAGAGAAGAAGGCGTATCCACGGTGGTCAATGCTGCAAGCCGTCGAAGTAATATGGCAGAGTGTATGACCTCTGTCTTGGCAGCATGGAGGTCATCAGTTAATTTTAGTGAGTGGGCTGTTTCAGTGGAGTGACAGTCGGAAACCCAGAGTGTAGCGTTCTAGGAGAGAATAGTTTGAAAAATTGATCAAACGAGATAATACAAGACGCGCAAGGAGTTTTTTTTTAGAGGCCAAGTCCGGAGGAGACAGTCGATAATTTTAGAAATACAGTGGGTCAAGCTTGCTGTTTTTGAGTAATGGTTTAAAGCACTGTTGCATGCTTGAAGAGGATGGAAAGGTACCATATAAGAAGGAAGGTTAAAAATCTGTGTGGATGAAGGGGATTATATAAGGTTTGAAAGAAAATGACTAAATCTTTTATCTTTGTACAAAAAACTTGAATATTCCAATTCTGTTTATATACAGGCAACATTCTTAAAATCCACACATATAGGAGTAAATAACCTCCAGCCAGCACCTCCATAGCATCACTGCCCACACCCAGCACCTCCAGAGCAGCACTGCCTCACTACCAGCACCTCCATAGCGGCACTTCCCACTGCCAAGCACCTCCAGATCAGGCACTGCCACTGTCCAGCCACCTCCATAGCATCAAACTTGCCCCCTTCCAGCACCTCCTACATCACTGCCACTACCAGCACCTCCAGGCAGTCACTTCAAGACCCACCTGCCATCACCTCCAGACATCAACTGCCCACTGCCACATGGAGCCACGCTTGTTAAGTGAGTAGAGGAGATATTTTTGGTGTCTTTGAAATATGCAAAGGACGTAAATATCTGATTATGTGCAGTTATGTATCAACACCACTCAATCCTGTCTTCTTATAGAACATCCAAAGCAGTAAGAAAATATATATCTTTCAACTGTTCTTTTCTGCAGAAGGGCCTGTAATCAGTTCTTTACAAGAGGTATTATAGTATCCAATATCAGAGTAGTGAAATCACATGAAGCGCCCCCACTCCCAGCTTTACTTATGGATTTCCCTTTTCTTATTGCCATGTTTCCCAGTGGGTTTTTCCTTGAGAGGTTGAGGATTAAGTCAGAGACAGAAGAGGCGAACACTGAGGAACATCTGTGACCCCATAAAGGAATAAATGATGCATTTCCGTTTGTGTTAATACCCTTAATCCTCATTTGTCTTTAGTCAGTATGTTTTTAAAAATGGACTGAAATGTCGCAATATTTTGGGAAATATTAAAGCTTGCATACATTATAAAACAAGTTCTAAGGAAAGTAATAATTTGTCTACGGTATATTGGAATATTCTTATTACCTGAGGTTGTGAACATTGGTAGCTCCCAAAAGTTTTCAGCACTTGTGGGTAAAAATTCTTCGGCACTGAAAAGGGTTAATAACAAAGTAAAATAAATCACTTCATCACCCCACCCCCATAGGAATCCATTATAGAGTATTTCTGTATAGTGATAGCACAAGAGAAAAAAAGCCCCCACTCCCAGCTTTACAGGATGATTTTTCTTTTCTTATTGCCAGGTTCCCCGTGGGTTGTTACCGGAGAGGTTAGAGATGAAGTCGTGAGAAGGAAGAAGCCAACACTGAGGACATCTGACCCACATAAAGAGTGAAACTGTCCATTTCTGTCCTCTGGTGAGTACCTTTCCCCTTTGTCTGCACAAAAGGGGTTTGATCTTGGTCACCCCTCCAAGCGCACTGCCACACTCGGCCAACCCCAATCCCAGCCACACTGCCCACTCCAGCCACCTCCAATAGCATACTGCTGCCCACTTGCGCATGGATCCAACGCTTGTTTAATGTGAGTAGAGAGATATTTATTGGTGTCTTTGAAATCTGCAAGGGAGTGGAGGACTATCTTGTTATTTGGGTAGTTATGAGCGAGTCAAACACCCAAACTAATCTTGTTGTCCTTATATAACCATCATCAGGTACGAAGACAATCTCTCTTCACTTTGTCATGTTCTGCCATAAGGTCTAGTATACATTTTCTTTACAATGTATGTATATTATTAAAAAACAATATCAGAGGATGTGAATCACAAGAAGATAGCCCCCACTCTTCCCCAGCTTTACCATGATGAATTTTCCTATTCTTTATTGCCACGGTTTTCACAGTGGTTTGTACCGGCGAGGTTTAGGATAAGTCATATACAGAAGAACCGTACCCAGAGCACATCTGTCCCCCATAAAGAGTGAAACGTGTTTCCATTTCTTTCTCTGGTTGAGTACCTTTCCCCTTTGTCCTGCCAAAGGGGTGTTTATCTTGTTACAAGCGCATCGTCACATTTAGTGAATATTCATGGTTAATTGCCTATCAGAGGAAGTCCCCAAGAACCTGCTGGGTGTTTCTTGGACAAGCCACAGCGAGCAGAGTAAGGCCTAAGGTCCCAGTACCTTCCTCTGCACGCGCGCAACCGCGGTCTGGTGCTCGGTCACCGATTCCCCCTCCCCGGTCTGCAGTGAGCGCAGGAAGAAAGACCGGGGGGCGTGGCTGAGGAGTGACGGGGCCGGGGTCCATGACTTCACCCCGTCAGGTTTGCCCTCATTGTCTGAACCGGCCGAGGGGGCGTGGCCTATGATTTCGTTGGTTAGTCCTGTCCTCTCCAATTCTTTTTGAGAGCAGGAAAACTCTCACACAGCGCTGGCGGCCCCCCCTCGGCATCGGGCCCTGCTCCATTGAGGGGGGAGGCTGCTCGTCCTGCCGTCGTTTGGCTGCCAACAGCGGGCACTGCAGTAGCCAGCAGGGCCTCGGCCCGTGAAGTGCATATGGCTCTAAACACGTAAAGGTTGGAAATGCAAGTTTACGGGTATCTGTCCATCATAGATGCGATAAACGCATTTGGGAACAAATTCAGGGGACCCTCCTCTAACAATCATGTGTGTCATTTCATGCACACACCCTTGGCATTGGATTCTCTTGACCTGGACACAGCTGCACGCCTTGGGATAGCTTCTCCGGGACTGTTGAGTACTCATATCTGGGGCAACCCAATGAGAAGTGGAAGAGGTGTCCTCTTTATGCAACCTCACCTTCCAGGATGTTCTAGAGCCCTCTATATTTTAGTACATTGATGATTACTATTATCTCATTATTTACCCAGATACTCTTTCCCTTTCAATTGAATGGATACTTTTGATATAGGAATCAGGTACTTGAGCACGATCCCCCACTCGCATGTTACCCTTCCCTAACTAACCTTGTCCCCCCCGCTTTCAACAATACCCTCTCATTTGGGTCATTAGATAACTGTCCGGCAAAGTGTATCTCACATTTGGGCCCGTATGGCCCGTGGCTTTTTTCGGCTGGCGTCCGCTGAGCGCCAAAACGGAGCCGCGAGGAGCCGCAACTTTCGCTTCCCGCGTGTAAATTAAAATACTTCCCCTCCCCTTCCCCAATCCCGGCTGCTCCCCCTGGCAGCTCCGGCTTTGCGCATCTTTCCCCCCCTGCTCTTCCTCTGCATGCCTTCGGGAATTTCCTGGGAACCCTGGAAAGTTGCCTGGCGCCAACATGACGCGGCGGCACGGCCAGGTTAAAAAACCCCCAAACGATCTGCCCGCTGCACGAAAAATTTCCCCACCATACCCGCGTTTGCGGCCGTTTTTAGATAAGCGTTCCTCTACTGTCCACATAATAGCCCACAGTCTTTAGACATAGCTTAAAACTTGATAGAATGGGGACAGTGTTCCAAAATAGGTCAGGCCAATTCGTCATTACAGTGAAAGTCCATGGATGGTGGCGTCCTCCCCGAACTGCATACAGGTGAGCAGCGGGCCCCCAGCCCTCCAGGCCTAGGAAGAGAAATGAAGCCGCACGGCTACTTGGCCATAAATACTTGTTTCTTTATTAGGAGAGAGGTGAGGTGAAACGAGATGATTAACGGAACGATTTTTTCATCTCTGTAAGCAGCCCTGTAGACAATATTTGCGGTTTGCGTATACTCCGATCATTGTTCCCTTCCCCGTTCCCATTCTTCCTTGGATACGCGTTTTGCAGGGCTTCTGAATATTTTTTTTTTTTTTTTTTTTTAATACTTTATTGGTTCAACGTATTCCAGGAAGTGTCATCCATCCATTATTTTTTTTCATATTGTCCAATATAGAATAACATATTTCAAATGCATTTATGATGTTACCAACTTAACACTAAAAGTCAAGTAAAAATGGGAAAGGAAGGGGCGTGTGGTGATGTCGGACTCTGAACCGCCTACACTACCGTTTCTATTCGGTAAATGTAACTTGGCAGTGGCCTGTTGTTTCCTTCCCTTATCCGTGGGGGGATTATTCCGCCACCCACATCACGAGAGAAGTGCATAGTTCAGCGGTGCGCAAAATGGGGGCGCGCCCCCCGGGGGGGCGCAAGATGTTCGGGGGGGCCGCAGGAAGCAGCGGCGATTGTGCCATGAGCAGAGGGAAAAAAGCCGTCTGCAGCTGCGGTCACTTTTTCTTTTGCCATGAGTGGCGCTTGTGCTGCGCTGGTGCGAGCAGTACCAGCAGCCTCTCGTGGCCTTCCTCATCGCGACATTGGGAGGGAGGGGGTGAGTGAGACTGCACATTGGGGGAGGTGAGACTGGACATGTGTTGAGTGAGACTGGGACATGGGGGGGGAGTGAACTGGGACAATGGGGGGGGGGGAAGTGGAACATGGACATGGGGGGGTGGAGTGAGACAGGGACATGGGGGGAAGTGGACCTGGGAACCTGGGGGGAGTGAGACTGGGACGGTGGGAGTGAGACTGGTACATGGGGGGTGAGACTGGGACAGGGGTGGATGAAGAACGGGGACATGGGGGGGGAGTGAGACTGTGACATTGGGGGGAGTGAGACTGGGACATGGGGGGGAGTGAACAGGGACAATGGGGGGGGAGTGAACTGGGACCATTTGAATGGGTGGATTGAGACTGGACATTGGTGAGTGAGACTGGGACAATGGGGGAGTTAAAACTGGGACATGGTGGGAGTGAGACTGGACATGGGGGGAGTGGAGACCTGTGACATGGGGGGGAGTGAGACTGGAACATGGGTGGAGTGGATACTGGGACAAAGATGGTGGGGGAGTGGAGACTTGGACATGGGGGAGTGAGACTGGCACATGGGGGGGGGGTGAGACTGCACCTTGGTGGGAGTGAACTGGCCCATGGGGGGGGAGTGATACTGGCACATGGGGGGAGAGAGACCTGCACACATGTTGGAGAGTGAGACTGGCCACATGGGGTGAGAGTGAGCCTGGGACAAAACATGGGGGTGGGAGTGGCGGGAAAAACAAAATGGGGGGGGGAGTGAGACTGGGACAATGGGGGGGGACGTGAGACTTGGAACAATGGGGGGGGAGTGAGACTGGGACATGGGGGGAGTGAGAATGGGACATGGGGGGAGTGAAACGGGACATGTGGGGAGTGATACTGGGACTGGTGGCGAAGTGAGACGGACAATGGGGGTGGGAGTGGACTGGGCATGGGGGGGGGAGTGAGACTGACATGGGGGGGGGAGTGAGACCGTGACCAATGGGGGGGAGTGAGACAGGACATGGGGGGGCGAATGAGACTGGGACTGGGGGGGGGACTGGGACATGTGGGGGGGGGACTTGGACATTTGGGGGGGGACTGTGACATGTGGGGTAGTGAGGACGGGAACATGGGGGTGGGGACTTTTCTTTTCTTATCATTTTCCAATATATCATGCACTTCTACCGTGCCTTGGTCTTTTTGTTGATGTTCGAGTGAGACTTTGTGACACCGACCCCCCTCTTTTTTTTTTTTCTTGCCCCTTTTCCCTGGTGTGTTTGGGGGTGGGGTGGTGACGAGTGATCACTGGTGACATGGGGGAGTGAGTGTGCCGCCTTTTCCCTTGGGGAGTGCGTTTGGGCACTGGGACATGGTGGAGTGAGTGTGAGACGGAGTCTGGGGAGGGTGTGCTTTACATGAGAGGGTGTGATCAGGTGTGAGATGGGGAGTGGGGTTAGAGTGAGATGTGACGCATGTGGAGGGGGTGGGTGAACGACTCCATGGGATGGGGATGCGAGAGACATTGGTGGGAGGTAGTGAGACCCTTGCAGGAGGGAGATAAGACACACAATGGCTGGAGGGAGGGGAGTGTGGAAGAGAGCACCGGGTGTATGGAGAAACAATAGCTGGTTGGAGAGTGCAAATAGACCTGTGGGATGGAGAGGCAATGGCTGGAAGGAAGTGAGAGACAATGGAGGGATGGAGACACTAGGGCGGATGGTAAAAGAGAGAATAGCACACAGGGGAGGTACAGTAGGAGTGGGGGTGGAGACACTGAGGGACGTGACTAGAAGATTAGGTGACTGGCACGCGAGGCTTGTGACATCCAACGAGCCCGGGAGTTGTAGAGCTTGTGAAAGAGGATTGTGATCTGGAAAATTGTAGAGATTTAGAGACAATTGTTTGATTGAGAAAGATACACCACATTGTTGTTTTCCGCCTGCTTCCTCTTTCTTTTTTCCCCTTGTTCTCCCCTTCTTTTCTTCCTCTCTCTTGCCTTTCTCTTGATTGAGAATACAAAGGGAGAAGACTGGAATAGGTTAGAGAGGTCCTGGAGGTTCGAATGGGGCGGGAAGAGAAATTAATATACAGCAAATGACTGCTATTAGAACAATATTTTGACTATTTATTTTTAAGTTATGTAATTTGGTGCTACTAATTTTTTTTTGTCGACCGTGGCGGGGGCGTACAAGAGCTGTTCCGCACTTGACGTCATTGCACTTGCACCTGAGCACTGACGTCATTAGTTGCCTTTTGCTTCCCCCTCCGGGCAGGGGGGCCCCCAGAGAATTTCATGGATGAAAGGGGGGCTCGCATAAAAATTTGCTCACCCCTCTGCATTACGTTAATAGCATAATATCCCTATGGTGGACCTATTCCGTCCTGGAATGGGATTCTGTTTGGGCCAACCAGGCTCAACTTTTATATAGTTTTTGCCAGTATCATTAGGAGGCTTTTCCCGCTTCTCTATTTGTGGAGCCAAAGTCGTGCCCATGTATTTCCGATTTTTGGGAATTACTGGAAGTTCATTTTTTCCATAATGCTGCGATCTCACACACCTCGTGGCCAATGCCAAATGTGCAATCACATTTTCAGATCTGTTTTGGCTAACCCGGCACTTCTGTTCAGTAGGAATACCCATGGATCCATTGGACTTGTGAGTTAAGTATCCTCTGTTTTCCATCCTAACAGTTCCCATAAAGGGATGACCGAGGGCAGGACCACAACATGTGTAACGATCCGCGGTCCTCCCCCACATTGCTTAGGGCAAATGGGGAGTAATCTCGGGAACACTTTTTTGATCATTTTAGTAAGTGGAGTGTGGACCCAACCGTCATTAAAACTTTAGATTCCATTCATTCTCCCTTAAGTGGTGTATATTGAGCTTTTTGAAAGAGCCGCACAATTCTCCGACCTTCTTTTCTTCTTTTCTGCTCTATGATTCCCCCAAGTCCTGCTTCCCACATCAACCTATATTTTCAATTTTGTGAAACCCTTGGGGTGGAACCGGCTCACTTCTTTATACAGCTTGGCTATGTAAGTTCCCTTCTATCAGTCTCAACTAGACAGATCTTTCCGATGTGACCAATGAATGGAACAGGGTTAATTTTATAAAATAGAAGCTCTTATCTGGCGGTATCTATAAAAATTCAGCTTGGGGTATCTTTTGTCATGATTTTTTGTTCAAATGATTTAATCCTTTATTTACACTCTAATCTCTACGTCTATTAACTCATGAGTTTTTCCAATTTAAAGACGTGTCCTATCCAGCCTGTAGCTAAGTCCTTTTGTTCCATAGGGGGTCATTAATGGTTCCCTTCGTAGTCGTCTACATACAAAGTTGTTAGATTCCCAGATGATAACGGTTGGTCATTGAGGCAAGCAGCTCGGTTCAGCTTTTTTTAGCGAATTTGGGATCGAATAGGTGTTATAACTCCTATGTGAGCCCACACTCTTGTTCCAAGGGCTACCACCTTTGAAAATCTGGGTCCTGTTTGACTTGGGAGATTTGGACATAATTTGTGCTTATAATGGGATTCAAGAAGGTGTTTACACCCGCCAACCGCCATCCACCTTCTATTTTTGCTTATCAAAAATTTGTTTCCTTCACGCTCGGCTTTTGCCTCTCAAAATGAATTTGAGATGCGGGATTGAAGGGAGAGTATGCCTTACATCTCAGTGGCACTGGAAGAGTCTGAAATAGTATACAAAACTCGTGGGAGGAGTTCATTTTTGGAATCTATTACCAATCCAGGATATATTGTATTTGTCCATTTTCTCATATCTTCCCTCATGGTTTGGACATTTGGGGTAATTTGTTTCCTTATTATCGATGTACTGGAAATAGTCTTAGGGTGATTACCCTAAATATGTCATTGCTTTCTGTTGCCAATTGAAGTTAAAATTTGAGTCTGATCCGTTTTTTCACATCTTTTGGGGAGGTTAAATTTAGAGCTTTGATTTGGCCTGGTTAATTTTTAAATCCCGAAAACTCTTTTAAAATTTACCCAACAGTCAACAGGGGGTTTGGGAGCGATGTCAAGGGTTAGACGATGGTCATGAAGACATCGTCGGCATAGCAGCGCCACTTATGTTGATTTGGTTTGTTTTCAATGTATCTAGTGATGGGTGTGGGCTATGCGAATGTGGGTTGCCAAACGTTCATACAGAGAGCGAACAAGAGGGGCGAGAGTGACACCCCTGTCTTTGTATCCGCTCTTTGATCTTGAACTGAGTGGATGGGGAATCCTGGTGTTGAACATTAGCGGCTGCGATTTCTAACAACATCCATAGCACTCCCAAGGCATACGGTCCGCTCGCCCACTTCCCCCCATATTAATTGTATCTGCAGCTCCGCTTCTCTATGGAAGAACGCCTTGAATAATGTAGGGGTGAGCAAAACTTTGTTAGGCCGGCCCCCCTTTTATCTATGCCAATTTCTCGGGCTCCTCGCCTGCCTGATGTAATTCAAAATCACTGAGTGGGAGGAGTATGACACGACGGGCTCCAAGGGATGGCAGCAGAGTCCTGACAGCCCACTACACCCTGTGCAATTGTTCATGAAACCAATATAATACCCACTTTATACTGACAAAAACCACACGATCAGACAGTAGAAATGGCGGCGATGCCACACGTAACGCGTGCAGCTTTCTCAAAAATCGACGAGGAACATCAAATTTGAATTGCCGCTCTTACTTTGGAAACTCTGATCCGGCAAAGCAGCATAGAGTGGGCTGCGCATGTCGCCAGGTGGGAGGTTCGGGATACGAATCCAACCCAGGAAAGAGGGGACATGCAGAAGATGAAGCAACTACAGCCGTTGACTAAGGAAGGAATGAAACAATTTCTAATAGATATGTAAAGATTCTCGCGTACTGATGTGGAGGGGTGAGAAAAGACCTCCAAAAATATTGGGAATACACACGCGTTGAAGCAACTGCATGGATGCCATCCAGTGGAATGTCACAAAACCAGGAGAAGGAAATCATACAAATTAAAAATGCTGACTGAAGGAGGATAACAAGAAGATAGGGAAACAGCGACAGGAGAATAGAAACCTGGATAAGGGGCATACTGAAGTAACGTACCTGGATGTTGGCCAGGAGTTCGTGGGCAATGGATGGATCCCTGCTCAGATTAAAACACCGGATTCCAAACTAGATCGCTGCATCGTGCCTGCTTCAAGCCTCTGCCAAACATCCCCCAAGGGAATGTGGTCCCGCGGATGAATATTAAAATTAAGAGGAACTCTGTAGAAATCACGTTGGCTTCCCCCACTGTTCAGTTTGACGGCATCCCACATTTCAGTGTTTCAAGAACATTTCCCCCACCACCCTGAATACAAAGAAGAATCCTTCCAGCCGGGGCTTCCCGTTGTCTCCTGGTAGGTTTAGGGAGGAAGGGCTCACACACTGAGACACCAGGATGAAGAGCGTGAGTTCCTGAGGCAAATTGGGAGTAAGAAACTCTGGTTACCGCTGCGGAAGCGTCCAGCCTGGAAATTAAACTGGAGGAAGCGACCACGCAGCCTGACAAGAAAAAAAAAAAAAGATAAAAACAAAACATGAAGACTGCCAACTGTTTACACACTGACACCTCTTTATGCCCATAAGACTTTCTGCACTGGTTACAAGGTTAATGGAGACCTGCAGGGGGAAGTGACTACAATGCCTTGTAGAGGCCTAAAAGTGATAAAAGACCTAAGATGTTTATACCACGTTAAGATTTTAAGACAGTTTTATCTGCATCAACCAGTTCATGGCAAGCTCTGGACTCCAGTTTCCGTGCGCTTATCGCCCCTGCCACGAGGCTGCTCCTCGAGACGGAAGATGGCGCACCGGGTGATGATGAGGATGCAGGCTGGGGACTACGCGCGAAAATGAAGAGGGTCAAGATGGCGGCGCCGAAAATGGGGCGAAATGTGGCAGCGTGCGCTCCGGGAGGGTGAAGGAGGGAGGGAGAGGGCGAGCAACGAGAGAGGAGAGGGCGGAGGGGAGCCAGCGTACCCACAACTCTGCCGGAGGGAAGTGACATCATACAGGCGACCGGGCGCCGGGTTGATGACGCGATACGGAGGACAGTGGGAACACGAAAAGACGGGCTGCGGCCAGCAGGGAAAAGACTCGGCGGGGGGGTACGCGAACTCCGCCGCCGGAGAGAGAGCACTGCCTCGAACTGAGGAGGGAGGCGAGAGGAAATGAGGTAGGTAGACAGAACGGGCACGCCTCTCCGAATGGAGGCTTGACATGGTTGGAATGAAGTTGTGTTATTGTTCGTTAACTGTGGTTTAGTGGTGTTTTGGTACAGGGGTGGTGTGTTGATTGTGGGTGTGTTGGAAAAGGAGTGTGGGTGTAAGGGGGTGTTATTTGGGGGTGTCCTGTTGGGAGATTTAATTTTTTAGCATAGATGGGGTACGGATAGGTATCCAGTGTAATAGAGGTTAGCTCAGTAGAATAGGTTTCAGAATTGGGGTAGAAGGATGATGAAGACTAGGCAAGGTCTTAACAGACATATGGGAATGAAAGACCGTGAGTCACAATATAGTGAACAGAGGGAGGCTGCAAAACAGCAGGTGGAGGGAAACTTTAACGATGCCGTCAGGATTAAGGACAAAACATTTCTCTGCACACTTACCAGGCAGTAACAAATCGAGCAGGCCTTTGCAGCAAGGTAATGGGATGGGGTGTTGAATTAAGTTCACTAGTTTATGTTCCAAGAGATAAAGTGGCTGTTTATACAAAAAGATGGAATGTTTTTTAAAAGTACAAGTTTTACATTGCGGTTAGATAGAACAGATAGCTAGCTACCGGAGGTTAGGACGGCGGGTCACGCCACCCTGGCAGTAGGTATGTTTCCTTGGCCCCACAAGGTAGTTCATCAGTGGCCAGTGGGGGAAGTCCCAGGGGAGAAGAGACAGATCCAGAAGAGGTCGACGCCTTCAGCCCATTGGGAGGTGCGTGGAGGAGGTTGTGCCCCTGGGCCCAACAAGAGCATCGGTCGGACACAGATCAGTTTATTGCCTCACAGCAGAGATTGTTGAATTGTTCGGTATTTGGTATGTTTGTCTGTATCCCCTGTTTGTTTCCTGTGGAGTGTCCCCCTCCCCGTCTCCCGACCCGACCCCCGCCTCTACTACGCCCGGGACCGTTTATGGCAAGAATATGTTTGCGGAAGGAAGCCGGCTTGCAGCCCTTGACTTTACCCTGACAAGACATAAGATTGTGGGTAAGCACCTTTCGCCCACATAAACCCACTATTGGCTGTAAAACTTGGGTTATGACATAATTACAGATCTGACCACCGATTGAGCTTAGGTGCTCTCAAATTAAATTGGCCAGGCCCAGGAGCAAATTGGAAAACTAAATTAATATTTTAATTAAGATCCCAGAAGTAAGCACAAAGAGTAAAAGGTCAGGGAGAGATTTTCACAATTCTTTAACGACAAAACATAGCAGGGTGTGGTGTCCCAGGTCACCTTATGGGAGGCTCACAAAGGCCACAAATGAGAGAGTGGCCTGATTAATATAGCGCAGGCAGGAAAAAAGCAAGGAGGGCCAAAATGGACTCAGCTGCGAGAGAGGAGAAGCTCCCGAACTCTCTATCTGCATAACTACCCGAACGCGGTAAGAGAGCACATACAGGAGTGAAGGATTTTTGTAAAAATAGAAACTTAACCTACTCCTTACTTCCCAGGCTGAGAAGTCACTGATTGGTACAAAGAGGAAAATAGATTTTTCGAAAAATTAAGAACAAGCCAGAATGGATACCATGCTTAGTTAGGAAAATCGCAACAAAACACAAAACTAACAACCATCCACTCGATTAAAACTAGAACGAGTGAGACTTGACTTCTAATCCCAAACCACAATATGAGGGAGTTTAGAGCATATATGAAAGATAGATCGGGTTGAGAATAAGATTAGGGTGCAAGAGTGGTGAAGTTTTCAATAAGAATAAATGTTAAAAGCTTTAGAAAATTTAGCGATACTCGGGTTTGACCGGAAATACAAGGTTGGAGCGAGGAGAATTCTAGGAAAGGAGTAACAGCGGAGGAACCTGCTGGATGTAGTTCCAAACCTTAAACCTGCAAAGCTCCGGGCCCAGACGGTTGTTTTTTCGATCTATATTAAAAAATATATAGGGATTTCTGTCCCCGCATTTATTACGGATGTTTAACATTATCCCTACGCAAGGGGGGTCCTTTTACAGAACATGTGATCTGCAAGGCCGTCCTCTCCAGGGCTCTCGGCGGCGGAGTTCGCGTACCCCCGCCGAGCTTCCCTGCTGCCTGCAGACCCGCACTTCCGGTTTCGCCACTGTCCTTCCGGTCGCGTCATCACCCGGCGCCCGGTCGCCTGTATGATGTCACTTCCCTCCGGCAGAGTTGTGGGTAGGCTGGCTCCCCTCCGCCCTCCTCCCTCCTCGTTGCTCCGCCTCTCCTCCCTCCTTCACCTCTCCCGGAGCGCAGCTGCCACAATTTCGCCCCATTTTCGGCGCCGCCATCTTGGACCCTCTTCCTTTTCGCGCGTCGTCCCCAGCTCCTGCATCCTCTCTCACCCGGGCGCCATCTTCCTTCATCGGGAGCAGCCTCGTGGCAGGGGCGATAAGCGCAGGGAAACTGGAGTCCAGAGCTTGCACAGGAACTGGTTGATGCAGATCAACTGTTAACAATCTTAACTGTAGAAACATCTTAGTCTTTTATAACTTTAGAGCCTCTGCAAAGGCATTGTAACTTCCCCCTGCAGGGCTCTCCATTAACCTTTGTAACAGTGCAGAAAGTCTTTAATGGGATAAAGAGGTGTCATGTGTAACAGTTTGCAGTCTTCATGTTTTGTTTTTATCTTTTTTTCTTGTCAGCTGCGCTGGTCGCTTTCCTCCAGTTAATTTCCAGGGCTGGACGCTTCTCCGCCTGGTAAGCCAGAGTTTCTTTTACTCCCAATTTCCTCAGGAACTCAGCTCCTTCATCCATGTGTCTCAGTGTGTGAGCCCTTCCCTCCCTAACTACCAGGAGACCAAACGGGAAGACCCAGGCTGGAAGGATCTTCTTTTATTCAGGGTGGTGGGGGAAATGTCTTGAAACACTGACATGTGGATGCCGTCAAACTGAACAGTGGGGGAAGCCCACGTGATTCTACAGAGTTCCTCTTTAATTTTGAAATAATGCATCCGCAGGACCACATCCCTTGGGGGATTGTTTGGCAGAGGCTTGGACCGCAAGGCACGATGGCAGCGATCTAGTTGGAGATCCGCTGGTGTTTTATCTGGAAGCAGGGATTCCATCCATCTGCCCACGAAATCCTCCACATCCAGGACTTCTTCAGGTATGCCCCTTATACGCAGGTTATTTCTCCTGTCTCTGTTCTCCCTATCTTCTTGTTTATCCTCCAGTTCAGTCAAGCATTTTTTAATTTGTATGATTTCCTGCTCCGTGTGTTTGTGACATTCCACTGATGCATCCATGCGTTGCTCCAACTCGTGTGTACGTTCCCCAATATTTTGGAGGTCTTTTCTCAACCCCTCCACCTCAGTACGGAAGAATTCTTTAATATCTATTAGAAATTGTTTCATGTCCTTCCTTAGCACAGGCTGTAGTTCTGCATCTTCTGCCTGCTCCCCTCTATCCTGTGTGGAGTCTGTATCCGAACTCCCACCTGGCGACATCGCAGCCTCCTCTCTGCTCTTTGCCGGATCAGAGTTCCAAAAGTAAGAGCGCAATTCAATTGATTTCCTCTTCGATTTTTGAGAAACTGCACGCGTTGTTGGCATCGCCGCCACTTCTACTGTCTGAGCGTGTGTTTTTGCAGTGAAATCGTGGGTATTATAGTGCGTTTATTGTACAAATTGCACAGGGGTGTAGTGGAGCTGTCAGACTATGCTGCCATCCCTGAGCCCGTCGTGCATACTCCTCCCGACGTCATGTGATTTTGATTACATCAGGCAGGGGGAGCCCGAGAAATTTCATAGATGAAAAGGGGGGCTCGGCCTAAAAAGTTTGCTCACCCCTACATTATTCAAGGCGTTCTTCCATAGAGATAGCGGAGCTGCAGAGACATTAATATAGTGGCGGAGCGGACCGATGCCTTGGAGCTGCATATGGATGCTTGTATTTAAATCCAGCCGCTAAGGTTCAACACCAGGGCTTCCCATCCACTCAGTTCAAGATCAAGAGCGGTACAAGACAGGGGTGTCCACTCTCGCCCCTCTTGTTCGCTCTCTGTATGGAACCGTTGGCAACCCACATTCGCATGAGCCCACACCCCTCACAGGAGTAACATTGAACAACCAAATCACATAAGGTGGCGCGCTATGCCGACGATGTCTTCATGACCATCGCTAACCCCTTGACATCGCTCCCAAACCTGTTTGACTTGTTGGGGAAATTTAAAAGGATTTTCGGGATTTAAAATTAAACCAGGCCAAATCAGAAGCTCTAAATATTAACCTCCCAAAAGATGTGAAAAAACGGATCAGACTCAATTTTAACTTCAATTGGCAACAGAAAGCAATGACATATTTAGGGGTATACATCACCTAAGACTATACAGTAAATCGATATATAAGGCAAATTACCCCAAATTGTTCAAAACATTGAGGGAAGATATGAGAAAATGGACCAAATACAATATATCCTGGATTGGTAAGATTCAAAAATGAACCTCCTCCCACGAGTCTTGTATCTATTTCAGACTCTTCCAGTGCCACTGAGATTGAAGGACATACTCTCCCTTCAATCCGCAATCTCCAAATTCATTTGAGAGGCAAAAAGCCGAGCGTAAGGAAACAAATTTTGATAAAGCAAAAAATAGAAGGTGGGCTGGCGGTACCTTGCTTGTAATCCCATTATAAAGCAGCAAAATTATGCCAAATCTCCCAATGGCAAACAGACCCAGATTTCAAAAGGTTGGTAGCCTTGGAAAAGGAGTGTGGCTCACCATTGGAGTTAAACAACCTGATCTGGATCCCAAATTCAGCTAAAAAAAGCTAGAACCGAGCTGCTTGCCTCAATGACCAACTCGTTATCAATCTGGGAATCTACCAAATTTGTATGTAGACTGACTACGAAGGGAACCATAATGACCCCACTATGAACAAACAAGGACTTCGCTACAGGCCTGGATAGGACAGTCTTTTTAAATCTGGAAAACTCATGGAGTTAATAGACTTAGAGATCTAGAGGGTAATAATAGGATTAAATCATTTGAACAAATTAAATCTGACAAAAATATCCCCCAAGCTGAATTTTATAGATACCTCCAGATCAGAGCCTTCTATAATAAAATTACACCCTGTCCTTCATTGGTCACATTCGAAAAGCTCTGTCTAGTTGAGACTGATATGAAGGGACTTACATCGCAGCTGTATAAAGAAGTGATCGGTTCCACCCCAAGGTTACACAAAATCTGAAATA
Organism: Ascaphus truei; assembly: GCA_036426205.1. Lineage (NCBI taxonomy): Eukaryota > Metazoa > Chordata > Amphibia > Anura > Ascaphidae > Ascaphus > Ascaphus truei. Next base: position 71,036 of record WSYH01001589.1, on the reverse strand, counting down.
TATATGTTGATGTGGGAAGCAGACTTGGGGGAATCACTAGAGGCAGAAGAATGGTCGGAGATTGTTGCGGCTACTTTCAAAAGCTCAATATACACCACCTTAAGGGAGAATGAATCTAAAGTTTTAATGAGGTGGTACCACACTCCACTTAAATGATCAAAATGTGTCCCGAGATACTCCCCACTTTGCCCTAAGCAATGTGGGGAGACCGCGGATCTGTTACACATGTTGTGGTCCTGCCCTCGGGTCATCCCTTTATGGGAACTGATTAGAGATTGGCAACAGAGGATACTTAACCTCACAATTCCAATGGATCCATGGTTATTCCTACTGAACAGAAAGGTGCCGGGTCTAGCCAAAACAGATCTGAAAATGATTGCACATTTGGCATTGGCCACGAGGTGTGAGATCGCAGCATTATGGAAAAAAATGAAATTCCAGTAATTCCCAAAATTCGGAACTACATTTGGCACGAATTTGGCACAATAGAGAAGCTGACAAGCCTCCTAAATGATACTGGCAAAAACTATATAAAAGTTTGGACGCCTTGGTTGGCCCAAACAGATATCCCATTCCCAGGAGTTAATAGGTCCACAATATGGCTATGCTATTAACTAATGCAGAGGTGAGCAAACTTTTTATGCCGAGCCCCCCTTTTCATCCATGAAATTTCTCGGGCCCCCCCTGCCTGATGTAATCAAAATCACATGACGTCAGTGCATGTGCAGTGCATGACGTCAGTGCGAACCAGCTTTGTAACGCCCCCGCCACGCGTCTACAAAAAAAGTATTTATAGCACAAATTACATAACTTAAAAATAAATATTATAATATTTGTCTAATAGCATTCCCATTTCTGCTGTATTATTAATCTCTCTCTTCCCGCCACATTAGAACCTCTCAGGACCTCTCTAACCTCTTCCAGTCTCTCCCTGTATTTCTCACTCCCCCTCCAGTCCCTCTCTATTCCTCCCCTCAGTGTCTCCCCCTCCCCCCCCCACTCTCTTTCCCTCCCCCCAGTGTGTGTCTCTTTCTCCCTCCCCCCATTGTCTCTCACTCTCTCCCCTCTTCCAGTCTCACACTCCTCTTCCAGTCTCTCCAACTCCCTGTATTTCACACTCCCCCTCCAGTCCCTCTCTATCCCTCCCCTCAGTGTCTCCCCCCACTCTCTTTCCCTCCCCCTGTGTGTCTCTCTCTCTTTCTCCCTCCCCCTAGTGTCTCCCTCCCTCCATTGTCTCTCACTCTCCTTCCAGCCATTGCCTCTCCCTCCCCCCAGTGTCTCTCTTGCACTCTCCAACCAGCTATTGTTTCTCCCTCCACCCGGTGTCTCTCTCACACTCTCCCTCCAGCCATTGTGTGTCTCTCTCCCTCCTGCCAGTGTCTCCCTCCCTCCCACCAATGTCTCTCTCATCCCCATCCCCATGTAGCTCTTTCACCCCCCCTCCCCATGTCACACTCACTCTCACCCCCCTCCCCATCTCACACTCTCACCCCCCTCATGTCACTCACACCCTCCCCATGCCTCAGTCTCACACTCACTCCCCCATGTCCCAGTCTCACACTCACTCCCCCATGTCCCAGTCTCACACTCACTCCCCCATGTCCCAGTCTCACTCTCCCACCCCCCCATGTCCCAGTCTCACTCCCCCCCCCCCCTAGAGGGGTGCGCAGGAAGAATCGGCGATTTTGCCAGGAGCAGAGGGAAAAAAGCCGTCTGCAGCTGCAATTTTTCTTTTGGCCATTAGGTGGCGCTGTGCTGCGCTGTGCTACAGTACACAGCAGCATCTCGTGCTTCCTCGCATCCGACATGGGATGGGAGGGTGAGTGAACTGCACATGGTGGGAGTGAACTGGACATGGGGTGGCTAGTGAGACTGGGACATGGGGGGGGAGGAGAGAACTGGGACAATGGGGGGGGGGAGTGAGACAGGACATGGGGGGGGAGTGAGACAGGGAAACAGGGTGGGAGTGGAGACTGGGACATGGGGGGAGTGAGACTGGGACATAGATTTGGGGAGTGAGACTGGGACATGGGGGGGTGAGACTGGGACAAAAACATGGGGGGGGAGTGAGACTGTGGACATGGGGGGGAGTAGACTGGGACAGACTGTGGGGGGGAGGATACGAACATTGGGGGGGGATGAGCAGGGACACAATGGGGGGGGGATGAGACTGGGACAATGGGGGGGAGTAACTGGACATGGGGTGAGTGAGACTGGGACAATGGGGATGAGACTGTGACATGGGGGGATTGGAGACTGGGACATGGGGGAGTGAGCAGGACATGGGGGGGAAGTGACTGGGACAGATGGGGGGGAGTTGGACTTGGGACATGGGGGGAGTGAGACTGGGACATGGGATGGACGCAATGGGTGGGGGGGGTGAGACTGCACACCATGTGGATAACAATCACCATGGGGGGGGAGTGATGGCACATTGGGGCCAAGTACATGGGGGGAGAAGACTGGCACACACCTAAGGTTGGGAGGAGACTGGCCACATGGGGGAGAGTGAGCCTGGGACAAAACATGGGGGTGGATGGCGGAAAATGGGGTGAGACTGGGACAAGGAGTGAGATGGGACATGGGTGGGGAGTGAGACACAAGGGACAACATTGGGGGGAGTGAGACTGGGACATGGGGGGTATTGAAGACTGGGACACAA
>WSYH01001589.1:55359-68365 GCA_036426205.1 Ascaphus truei | reverse complement strand
AGTGAGAACGGGACAGGGGGGGGAGTGAGACGGGACATGGGGGTGAGTGAGACTGGGAAATGGGGGGAGTGAGACTGCGGACAGGGGAGGGGAGTGAGACGGGACATGGGGGGGAGTGAGGACTGGGACATGGGGGGGGAGTGAGACTGGGACATGGGGGGAGTGAGACTGGGACATGGGGAGTGAATGGGACATGGGGAGTGAGACTGGCACATGGGGGGGAGTGAGACTGGGACATGGGGGAGTGAGACTGGCACATGGGGGGGAGTGAGACTGGCACATGGGGGGGAGGGAGACTGGCACATGGGGGGAGAGTGAGACTGGCACATGGGGGAGAGTGAGGACTGGGGACATGGGGGGGGGAGGTGAGACGGGACATGGGGGGGGGAGTGAGAATGGGACATGGGGGGGAGGAGAGGGAAAGGGGGGGGGAGTGAGATGGGACAATGGGGGGGGGAGTGAGGAGGGAGACACGGGGGAGTGAGAAGATGGGAAATGGGGGGAGTGGGACTGGGAAAGGAGTGAACTGGGGACCTGGTGGGAAGTGAGACTGGGACATGGTGGGGGAGTGGATATGTGCATGGGGGGGGGAGTGAGACTGGGACATGGGGGGGGGGAGTGAGACTGGGACATGGGGGGGGGGAGTGAGACTGGGACATGGGGGGGAAGTGAGACTAGGACTGGGCGGGAGTGAGACTGGGACATGGGGGGGGGACTGGACATGTTGGGGGGGGGACGTGGTGGACGATGTGGGGGGGGGGGACTGGGACATGGGGGGGAGTGGAATGGGACAGGGGGGGGGAGAGTGAACTGGGACATCCCCCCCTAAACAATCTTGCGCCCCCCCAGGGGGGCGCGCCCCCAGTTTGCGCACCGCTGAACTAATGCACTCTCTCGTGATGCTGGTGGCGGAATTAATCCCCCAGGATCAGGGAAGGCAACAAAAGGCCACTGCAAGTTACATTTAACCGAATAGAAACGGTAGTGTAGGTGTTCAGGAGTCCGAATCCCACCCCGCCCCCTTCCTTTCCCATTTTTTACTTTATTTTAGTTTTAAGTTGTACATAAATGCATTTGAAATATGTATTCTATATTGGACAATATGAAAAAAATAATGGATGGATGCACTTCCTGTAATACTGTTGAAACCAATAAAGTTATTAAAAAAAAAAAAAAAAAAAAAATTATTCAGAAGCCCTGCAAAACTCTTATCCAAGGAAGATGGGAACGAGAAAATTATCGGCGTATACGCACCGCAACTATTGTCCTACAGGCTGCCTACAGAGGGATGAAAACTCGTCAGTTAAATCATCTCGTTCTCCCTCACCTGCTCTCCTAATAAAGAAACAAGTATTTATGGCAGCTAGCCGTGCGGCTTCATTTTCTCTCCTAGAGCCTGGAGGCTGGGGGCCCGCTGCTCCCCTGTATGCAGTTCGGGGAGGACGCCCCCATCATGACTTTCACTGTACTGAAGAATTGCCTGGACTCTTTGGACACTGTCCCCATCTATCAGTTAAGCTATGTCTAAAGACTGTGGCTATTATTGTGTACAGTCGCGGCACGCTTTATTCTAAAACGGCCGCCAACGCGGTGTGGGGAAATTTTCGTGCAGCCGGCAGCTCGTTTGGGGTTTAACCTGGCGCGTGCCGCGCGTCACTGTGGCGCCAGTCACACGTTCCAGGGTTCCCCGGAATCCCCGAAGGCCTGCAGAGGAAGCAGGGGGAAGCTGCGCAAAGCAGGAGCTGCCAGGGGGGAGCAGGCAGGGATTCGGGGAAGGGGAGGGGAAGTATTTTAATTTTACACGCGGGAAGCGGAAGTTGCGGCTCGCTCGCGGCTCCGTTTTGGCGCCAGCCGGACGCCAGCCGAAAAAAGCCCCGGCCATTACGGGCAAATGTGAGAATAAACTTTGCCGGTACAGTATCTAATGACCCTAAATGAGAGGGTATTGTTTAAGCTGGGGGACCAGGTTAGTTAGGGAAGGGTACATGCGAGTGGGGGATCGTGCTCAAGTACCTGATCCTATATCAAAATGTATCCATTCATTGAAAGGGAAAGAGTATGCTGGGTAAATAATGATATAATAGTAATAATCAATGTACTAAACCTATAGAGGGGCTCTAGAACATCCTGAAGGTGAGGGTTGCATACAGAGACACCTCTCCCCTTCTCATTGGGTTGGCCCCAGATATGAGTACTCACAAGTCCCGAGAAGCTCTCCCCAAGGCGTGCAGCTGTGTCCAGGTCAAGAGAATCCAATGCAATGTGTGTGCAGAACTGACACACATTGCATTTGTTAGAGGAGGGTCCCTTGAATTTGTTTCCCAAATGCGTTTTATCGCATCTATTGATGGCCAGATACCCGTAACTCTGCATTTCCAACCTTTATACGTGTTTGAGAGCCATATTGCACTTCTAAGGCCGAGTCCCTGCTGGCTACTGCAGTGCCCGCTGTGGCAAACGCTGCAGGGACGAGAGCCCTCCCCCTCAATGGCGCAGGGCCCGATGCGAGGGGGGGCCGCAGCGCTGTGGTGAGAGTTTCTCCTGCTCTCAAAAGAATTGAGAGAAGGACTCACAACGAAGCACTAGGCCACGTCCCTCGGCGGTTCAGCCAATGAGGGCAAACCTGCCGGGTGACGTCATGGCCGCGCCCCCGTCACTCCTCCGCCACGCCCCCCGGTCTTTCTTCCTGCAGCTCACTGCAGACCGGGGAATCGGCTGCACGCGCCACCAGACTCGCGGGCGCGCGTGCAGAGGAGGTACTGGGACCTTAGCCTTACTCTGCTGCATGTGGCTTGTCCCAGAACACCCAGCAGGCCTGGGGACTTCCTATGATAGGCAATTAACCATGAATATTCACTAAATGTGACGATGCGCCTTGTAACAAGATAACACCCCTTTGTGCAGACAAAGGGGAAAAGGTACTCACCAGAGACAGGAAATGGAACAGTTTCACTCTTTATTGGGGTCAGATGTTGCTCTGGGTACGGTTCTTCTTTCTCTGACTTAATCTCTAACCTCTCCGGTACAACCACTGTGAAACCTGGCAATAAGAATAGGAAAATTCATCATGTAAAGCTGGGAGTGGGGGCTCTTCTTGTGATTTCACCTCCTCTGATATTGGTATAATATAATACCTCTTGTAAAGAAATGTATTACTAGACCTTCTGGCAGAACATGACAAAGGTGAAGATATATTGTCTTCTTACCTGATGATGGTTCTATAAGAAAACAAGATTAGTTTGGGTGTTTGACTCGCATAACTACCAAATAACAAGATATTCCTCCCCTTGCAGATTTCAAAGACACCAAAATATCTCCTCTACTCACTTAACAAGCGTGGATCCATGCTGGCAGTGGGCAGTACTGCTCTGGAGGTGCTGGCAGTGGGCAGTGCTGCTCTGGGAGGTGTTGGCAGTGGGCAGTGCTGCTCTGGAGGTGACAAGATAACACCCCTTTGTGCAGACAAAGGGGAAAAGGTACTCACCAGAGACAGGAAATGGAACAGTTTCACTCTTTATTGGGGTCAGATGTTCCTCAGTGTTTGGCTCTTCCTTCTCCGACTTAATCTCTAACCTCTCCGGTACAACCACTGGGAAACCTGGCAATAAGAAAAGGAAAATCCATCATGTAAAGCTGGGAGTGGGGGCTCTTCTTGTGATATCACTATACAGAAATACTCTATAATGATTCCTATGGGGGTGGGGTGAAGTGATTTATTTTACTTTGTTATTAACCCTTTCAGTGCCGAAGAAGTTTTTACCCCCAAGTGCTGAAAACATTTTGGAGCTACCAATGTTCAAACCTCAGTAATAAGAATATTCCCAATATAACCGTAGACAAATTATTACTTTCCTTAGAACTGGTATCTTATAATTGTATGCAAGCTTTAATATTTCCCAAAATATTGCAGACATTTCAGTCCATTTTTAAACATACTGAATAAAGACAAATGAGGATTTAAGGGTACTTACCACAAACCGGAAATGCATCTATTTCTTCCTTTATTGGGGTCAGATGTTCCTCAGTGTTCGCCTCTTCTTTCTCTGACTTAATCTCTAACCTCTCCAGGACAACCACTGGGAAACCTGGCAATAAGAAAAGGGAAATCCATCATGTAAAGCTGGGAGTGGGGGCGCTTCTTGTGATTTCACCTCCTCTGATATTGGTATAATATAATACCTCTTGTAAAGAACTGTATTACTAGCCCTTCTGGCAGAAAATAACAGTTGAAGATATATTATCTTCTTACCTGCTGATGGTTCTATAAGAATACAGGATTAGTTTGGGTGTTTGACTCACATAACTGCCAAATAATCAGATATTCCGTCCTTGCATATTTCAAAGACACCAAAATATCTCCTCTACTCACTTAACAAGCGTGGATCCATGCTGGCAGTGGGCAGTGCTGCTCTGGAGGTGCTGGCAGTGGGCAGTGCTGCTCTGGAGGTGCTGGTAGTGGGCAGTGCTGCTCTGGAGGTGCTGGCAGGGGGCAGTGCTGCTCTGGAGGTGCTGGCAGTGGGCAGTGCTGCTCTGGAGGTGCTGGCAGTGGGAAGTGCCGCTCTGGAGGTGCTGGTAGTGGGCAGTGCTGCTCTGGAGGTGCTGGTAGTGGGCAGTGCTGCTCTGGAGGTGCTGGCTGGAGGTTATTTAATCTATATGTGTTGGATTTTAGAATGTGCCTGTATATAAAACAGAATTGGAATATTCAGTTTTTTGTACAAATATAAAAGCATTTAGTATTTTCTTTCAAACCTTCTATAATCCCTACGCTCACACAGATTTTTAACCCTTCCTTCTACTCTGGTACCTTTCCATCCTCTTTCAAGCATGCAACAGTTAAACCATTACTCAAAAACAGCAAGCTTGACCCTACCTGTCTTTCTAACTATCGACCTGTCTCCCTCCTGACTTTTGCCTCTAAACTCCTTGAGCGTCTTGTATTCTCTCGTTTGCTCAATTTTCTCAACACCTATTCTCTCATAGAACCTCTACAATCTGGGTTCCGCACTGCTCACTCCACTGAAACAGCCCTCACTAAAATAACTGATGACCTCCATGCTGCCAAAGACAGAGGTCATTACACTCTGCTCATATTACTCGACCTCTGCAGCATTTGACACCGTGGACTACCCTCTTCTCCTTCACATTCTCCATACTCTTGGTATTCAGAACAAAGCTCTACCTTTGATCTCCTCTTACCTCTCCCATCGTACTTTCAGTGTCTCTTTTGCCAACACCACCTCATCCTCTATTGATCTCTCTGTGGGGGAATCCCCGGCTTCTGTCTTGGGACCTCTGCTCCTTTCTCTTTACACACTCTCTCTAGGTGGCCTATTAACATCTCTTGGGTTTAAATATCACCTCTACGCTGACGACACAAATTTACTTTTCAACCCCCGACCTTACACCTGCTGTACAAACCAAAGTTTCTGAATGTCTCTCTGCGATATCATCCTGGATGGCCCTCCGCCTCCTTAAACTTAATATGGCAAAAACAGAACTCCTCATACTTCCTCTCAAAACTGGCCCTACTACCCCCTTCTGTTGGAAGTACAATCATTCACCCAGTAGCCCAAGCACACTGCTTAGGGGTTACACTCGACTCCTCTCTCACATTGTCCTCTCACATTCAAAACGTTTCTAAAACCTGTTGCTTTTTCCTCCGCAATATCACAAAGATATGCCCGTTCCTCTGTTGCTCGACTGCTAAAACGCTGACTCGGGCCCTCATTCTCTCCCGTCTTGATTACTGTAACCTCCTGCTGTCCGGCCTTCCTGCCTTTCACCTGTCTCCCTTACAATCCATCCTAGATGCTGCTGCCAGAAATCAGTCTACTCTTTCCTAAATTTGTCTCTGAGTCTCCCCTCCTGAAATCCCTCTCCTGGCTTCCGATCAAAACCCGCATCTCACACTCAATTCTCCTGCTCACTTTTAAAGCTTTACACTATTCTGCCCTTCCTTACATCTCAGCCCTAATTTCTCGCTATGCACCATCCTGAGGATATCTTCTTTCTACCCCCTTTATATCTACAGCCCTCTCCCACTGAGTGCCTCGCACCTCTGGAATGCCCTTCCCCTCAATACCCGACAAGCACCCTCTCTATCCACCTATAAGACCCACCTTAAGACCCACTTGCTTAAAGAAGCATATGAATAGCACTGTGGATAATACTGGACACATGATACATAAAGCTTGGCCCCCTGCAGACGCACTTACCAGAACTCCCTCCTACTGTCTCTGTACGTTCTCCCTACCTACCAATTAGATTGTAAGCTCCTCGGAGTAGGGACTCCTCTTCCTTAATGTTACTTTTATGTCTGAAGCACTTATTCCCATGACTTGTTATTTATATTATTTGTTATTTATATAATTACCACATGTATTACTACTGGGAAGCGCTATGTACATTAACAGCGCTATACAAATAAAGACATACAATACAATACAGAGAAAGCACTCAGGCATGTAACACTTTCTCTTACATTTCCCACTTCTGTCCCAAACTTTAGGTTGTTTCATTTCTTGTTAGAAATATAGGACATAAAGGGAAATAGTTAAAAACCAGAACTCATAGTGCCAACTATGTAGGGGAAACCGGTAGGAGTGTAATCCTGACAGAAATACTTGTTACTAGCTCATAAATTTGATATAGCGCCTATGGGTACTTTGTCAACCGAGTAGAAATACCTTGGGTAACTACGTGTCCAAAACAAAAGGTGCACTAATAATATAGTGATAACAGTGAATAAACTAAAGCGTTGTTAAGGGATTAACCCCTATTTGGCTGTGTTGAACCCGTATTAAACTAGGGTATACGTGACTAAATAAATTGATAGGTAGACACAATGTAGTTTTTCATGTATTAACTAACTCGTTGCCAGCTGAATCCATATACTGTAATTGGATATAGAAATTTATGTCATCTTATTGTGATCATATTCTCTATGTACCTTATTAAGTGCTTAGACTGAAGATGTTTTATTCCCTCCTGTGCTCATCCAGTATATTCATATACTGTAAGGGGGGGAAAACAAATGCTACTTTTAGCGGTTCTCTCATGAACCCTAAGGATATATATGCCAATATTATGCACGTACTGCTAGCACACAGGACACCCCCTATGGCGTTAACCCCCACCCAAAACAAGGAGGGGGGGAGGAGGGGGAGAGTCGTCGCGCTATGTCAGATGAAGAGTACTGCATCCCATCAGTATGGTAAATAATGACCGGGTATAACTCCTTCCAACCCGCCGAGGTGAGGAGGGGGAGGGGGGGTGGAAGGGAAGGACAGCCGATGCTTGTTGGCAGGGAGAGTTGTTGAGCTGTGTATGCATGCACGGCTATGGTTAACCTTGCACAAGACCTCCCTGCTAGTGGATGCCATGTGGGCCCACAACAAAGTTTAAACTTGCTGGGTTGTTCCTAAATGCTCAGCATTTATAAACCACAATCTATAAACTACAGGCAAAAGAGATGGATGCCAGATTTCGAGAGCGAGACTATAGTAGAACACTTCTTAAAAAAGCATAAATATAGAGCTTTAAAATCTGAAAGATCTAAGCTATTGGCAAGTAATACTCCTAAACAATCGGATAGTACTACAGCAACACCGAGAAGGGGGCCGCCATGTTGGATTGTAAAACACGCATGCTGTGACGGTAACTTTGTGACAGGCTGTTAATAATACACACCAAAAATATAACTGGGTTGAACTGAACGAGGCTTAGATACAGTATGATAAAATATAATTTATTCCTTGAAAAAGGTGAACACACGAGATTATACAAATAACAGACAAAATATGCACTTACTTAAGATGGAATGATGAAGCAGTCAAAATTCTGGACTGGCAATTCATACAGCAATCTTGAAAATCACAGAAGACACGAAAGACAATAGCCAGAGGCTGAGCCTGGTTCTTATACAATTATTTCCCATTGAATACAACCTAAACCCAGCCCATCTCATAAATCAGTGGTGAGGTTGACAGTTTTCTCCAGAGTAAAACTCCTCCCACCCAAGGATGTTTAAAAACTGCTTTTCCTATCTAAATAACGTCATAACTTCGGTTCAGTAGTACTTACGGGCACGTGAGACATATTAATACATTCCGGCGCGCACGACGCTCCCAATAAGACTAAATATTACCGTGTAATACTAAAATTAAGAGAGATAAAGAATATCTGTCTCTTAGGACCTGCTAGACATCATGTGTCTGTAATTTGCGGCTCGGTCCCCCGGTTACACATATGTAATTTTTAGCACGTTCAGCCGAGGACATCTCATGGTATTCTTATATTTAATAAGGTCACTCATTCTGATATCTCCTTGGGTGACCGCACCCCTGGCCCCCATAACCCCTGGTCAATAAATCCTTTCAAGTAGGGACTCCTGTGTAGAGAACATTTGTCACAGGTGCTAGATTTCACACCCAATGCCCCAGACATGGGCCTAGCTGTCACTACCAGCAAGGTGTGTTAACATACACCAAACCCCCTCTGTACTTTTCACACCCAACTTCAATCAAGCCTTTTGAAGCCCAGATATTTCTGAAAAGACACACCACAGTTGTATTTTCCTAAACTGTAGCTCATTAACCCCTTAAGCCCCAGTGTGTGTGTGGTGCAGACACTGGCACAGAAACAATACATTTATACAGGGGAATAAACAGTTGGATACTGAAGCAAGGTAAAACCACATTACTGGACCCCAGTCCAGTTAACCCCTTGCTTCCCAGGTGAGAGTAGAGGGTGGCCAAATGGGGTATAACCCCTTTAATCCCGGGCCAAATCCTCTCTCGACACATGCGCAGACCGTGCGGTTGCGCCCGGCGCGCATGCACAGACCGTAGTTTGCGCACAGAGACCGTAGGTCGCGCATGCGCAGAACGGCGAAAATGCCGGTTTGCCCATGCATAGTCCTGAAAATCGCCGGATCCGCTTTCCGGCGATTTTCACTATACAGCAGTCCCCTGGAACGGAACCCGCCATATACCTGGGGCCCTCCTGTATTAGATTCATTAGCACTTAGACAAATCAATGATTTCAAGTTAAGAAAATCCTCCTAAAACATTGGAAATATCCTCAGAGAGCACACTGACCTAAGGGAAGCCCTACCGGTTACTCCATCTACTGGATATAGAAGACCAAGAAATTTAAAGGGATAGACTTGTCCACAGTAATTTTGAGATACAGACCCCCAGAACATGGCTAGACATTAAGCCCAAGGGATCATATCCATGCTCGAGATGCAAGGCATGCAAATTTATTTAACTTACCAAAACATTTAATAATTCAACGAAAAGCAAGACATTTCATATTAAAAATGTAATCAACTACCAAACAGAAGGAGTCATATACCTTATTACATGTATATGTGGAAAAATGTATGTTGGAAAAACTAAAAACCAGAATTTTGGAACATCTAGGAACCATTAGAAATTCCAAAGACACACCTGTAGCTAGACATGTGTTGGAACTACACAATGGAAATATGGATTCATTTAAATTTACAGGGATTGAACAAGTTACACAGGGACCTAGAAGAGGTAATTGGGATCAAAAAACTATTATAAAGGGAATGTCGCTGGATTTTCCCACTTCAAACCCTTAGCCCTCAGGGTTTAAATGAGGGGTTTATCTATTCCTCTTACCTGTGAATCCATATTTGATAAAAGATGCCAGACTCAGATAATACTAATAATTGAACACACACACACACACACACACACAAACAAAACACACCACACCCACACACCACTTTGGTTATACTGTAGTTTAAATTCTGGATCTGTATTGACCTTTTTTTGGGCAGATCAAATTAGGTTTCTCACATTTTTACAGAGAGGGGAGAGGGAAAGGAACGAGCACTATGTCCATGCTGTAAAAAACAGCCATGAAACCACAGGGTGTACGTTCCCAATAATAAAGCTATTTAATGGATCAAAAAATCGATTACAAAACACACCAACGCGTTTCGGACTTAGACAGTCCTTTATCAAGGTGAATATACAAATTCTAAAAAGAGTGTGATTTATACTTACCCCCGCCTCGTGGAACAGTTGTAGTGACTTCCGGGTGGGCACGTGTCAGGGGCGCTGACCCCGCGACTGCGGCGTCATCCCGTTTAGCCACTGCAGTAGCGGTGCATAGCCGCAAAAGGCGCGTGAGTCACTGCGTACAGGATCACTAGGGGTAGAGCACCGCATCTGTGTAAAATAACCACAGCATCTGCTAATGCTACTCGTCCTGTGTCCTGGATGTAGTGCGAGTGGTCACCTGCAACGTCGGGCGCGTGACGTGAACGCGTCAAAATGCATCCCACTGCTTAGCAACATAGTTCACACAAACAAAATGTTATAAAAGCAATTAATCAATAAACAATTAAATGACAACCTTGGAGAATATAATATCCATTCAATCTCCTGGTGAATGTATAATGTTTGTAAGGTTGGTATCACGGTACTTGTTTAGATTACTGATTGTTAAATAAACAACCTAATTTATATGGTACAAACAAGTTCTGAACTATGAGGAAAAGAGACTGAACTTGGAATTGCAACAGTTTCATAGCGGAATGATTATTTCAATAACACATAAAATGTAATCATTAAAGTTATAAACCTTATGATATATGGTAATATGCTATCCCAGGTTTGCAAACAACGAAACAATACAATTTGTGCAATAGCTATTGACAAACATTATACAAATATATTCAAAGAAGGGTTCAAACACTTGGTAGGTCAACAGAAACTTAAGTATCGAATAGGAGAGAACCTATATCCCAGTCTGAATTCAGACCATTAGGGATACGGGTTTGTAAAGTAAAATATCCAAAGAGCTCTCTTCTATTCAAGATACTCAATCTGTTGCCTCCTCTGATTGGATTCGGCACATGCTCAATGCCCAAGAAGGGACATATTTTGGAATCACCCATGCTACAATTACTAAAATTTGGGATACAGGATGGTTGGTATCCTTCTTAATAATCAACCTTACTGTAAGTGTTCAAGGATACGAACCTGAGATTTCTATTGGCCTTCCTATATACTGCTTGCCGCAACCGCAGCTTAACAGGTACAACCACTCGTAGTATCACAATTGATGAATGAATTTAGTAATATTTTTCCTGTTTGTTTAGAGAAAAATTCTGCCTTGCTATTCATATGTTGCATATTTTACACTTTGAGCAAAACAAAACTGCCCTTGGGTAATTTAACTGTTGGGTCTTGGTGGTACAAATAGGCTAGAAAACATGTTGGCAATTGTTTTAGCTTTCTTGAAAGACTATTCTGGTCCCCTTATCTAGATGGAGTGTAACATCGGATCTGCTGCTAAGACCCCCCAGTGTTTCTTGACTATCGCTTTGATCTGATTTGCTTGGTTATATGTTGTATAACAAAAAACGGGGAGTTCGGATATGTATTAGATCTCTATGGACCTGTCAATAAATTGGATCTTTCCATATTAGCAACCTCTGTAAGTGCTTTCATAAGATCCTTTCTCAGGGAACCCCTGGCTTCAACCTCCCCATCAGATCAGGGATTTGTTGATGAAGTCATCATGATTAGTACAAATTTCTCAACCGATGAGTTGACTCTTTGTGTTATTCCTTGATCAGAGTTTGGATGGCAGTGTCAGCACGCAAAAATGTGTTTCGTGAGTTGTTTGCGATACACCGTTGTGATTAATGTTTTGTGGCATATCAACGGAGATAACAAATCTAAAAAGTGAATGTGATAAAGATTGTGATTAGTGGTGAAATTTAAATTAAATAATTTTTATTGAGATATTCAGTGAATAAGTGAGAGAGTGCTCGTCCCCATTCCAAATAAAGATAAGGTCGTCAATATAACGCCTCTGTTAAATGTGATAAGTGTCTAAAAGGGTCTAATCTCCAAACACATGGACCGCCTCCCCAACCTAGGAAAGGTTGCGTTAGGAGGGGGCAAAACTGGTGCGCCCATGACGGGTACCCGCTTTGGAGTAAAAGCCACGTCGAAATAAATAATTGTGAGTTAATAAAAATTGAATAGCATTGAGAATGAATGTGCTCTGTGCTGGTGAAAGATCTGATTGCTGTAAATAAAACCTGACAGCTGCCAACCCATGATCATGTGCTATCACTGTGTAGAGAGACGTAATGTCCAGACTTAACCAGATAAAATTTGTTTCCCATCTGATGGAGTTGAGTTGAACCATGAGGTCCCCACTATCTTTAATGTATGATGGTAACTGTTGTACAATTGATTGCAAAAAATGATCAACATATTTTGAAAACGTACCCTTTGTGGTGTGGTGGAAATAAAACTACGGTATGTCTGAGCTATCTCACAAATGAACTGTAACAATAGAAAAAATGTGTGATGCTCCAAAGACAAATCTGTAGTATGTAACAATGAGCAATTGATAGGAAAACTACCTGTAAATATACAAATGTCCTGTTGGATCAGGTAATAAGCTATCCCACAGTGCGCTGAGGTAAGGATAGTTACCAATTGTTGATCCCTGGAATGTGATTGAGGTAAAGCTGGAACGGACTCACTTGGGAAAGCAGATTCCAAGTACATCCGCAAATTAACATTGAAAAGATTTTACCATCAAAAAAATTCTACTGCTGTCATTGATAATGTGGTTTTACCAATTGTTGATGAATATAGTGCTAAGAATAAGTCTCTAAGCTTTCATGAGAATTGTTGTATACAGGATATGAGAGACCTAATTAATGAAAATGTGGATGATTCAGATGTTCCGTCCACTTTTCTAGGTAGACGTTCTTCAGGATTCAAAAACAAATCCGTGGTCGTCAATATAACGCCTGTAAAATGTGATAAAGTGTCTAAAAGGATTTCTATCTCCAAACACATGGACCGCCTCCCACCAACCTAGGAATAGGTTTGCGTAGGAGGGGGCAAAACTGGTGCCCATCGCGGTACCACGCGTTTGGAGATAAAAATCCCCGAACATAAAATAATTGTGAGTTAATAAAAATTGAATAGCATTGAGA
>WSYH01001589.1:0-55231 GCA_036426205.1 Ascaphus truei | reverse complement strand
TGGATCTTTGGGAGATGGTGAAAAATGGGGATAATGGGATACGGACGGAACAAGAATTCCAACTCACTGGCATCTAGGGCGCCAAGAATGGAACCTTCGTCAAGGAGGGTCCTAAGTTCCTTAATGTACATTGCTGTAGGATCTCCTCGTAACTGAATGTAGGAGGTATTATCATTTAATTGGCGAAGTGCCTCTGTCCTATAATCTGATTTATTAAGTACAACAATTGCCCCTCCCTTGTCTGCCCCCTTGATAACCAGAGAGTTGTTGGCCCTCAATGCATTAATTGCCAATCTTTCACCTTGAGTAAGATTATCTAACTTATGATGCAGAGGCATAATTGAAAAAGAGTAGCCCTTAGCTAAGAGAGTTAGGTCACGTTCAATGAGTTGCTCAAATGTATTTAGGCAATTGCCCTTCATATGCAAAGGATAAAACACGGATTTGTTTTTGAATCCTGAAGAACGTCTACCTAGAAAAGTGGTGAGACAGCAAGTCCCTTTAGACTGATCCAAGGCACCTCCAGGTTGAATGTGCATCCGTTTTCAGAATCATTCACGAGAGGGGAGAGGGAAAGAACGCAGGCACATTTCCACGGTGTGTAAAAACAGCCAATGAAACCACAGGTCGGTACTTTCCCAAAATAAAAGCTATTAACTGATCAAAATCGATTACAAAACAACCAACGCGTTTCGGACTTAGACAGTCCTTATCAAGGGTAATAACCCTTGATAAAGGACTGGACTAAGTCCGAAACGCTGTTGTGTGTTTTTATCGATTTGTTGACCTATTAAATAGGCTTTATTTGGGAAGTACACCCTGTGGTTTCAATTGCTTGTTTTCTTTACGCATATGGAAACCATAGGTGCTTCGTTCGTTTTCCCTCTCCCCTCTCTATGGTTGTTTCTGCTCCGCCTTCTGCCCTAGTTACACCCAACATCCATCTCCTGCACTCAAGGGTCCCACTACAAGGAAGTTCGTTTCTATACACATGATGATTGACCGCTTGTTTGTGCTCACACTATTGGTATAACATTCTACAGATTATCTGTCTACACTTTACATCATTTCCTCTGTGCTGTACATATTGTTTTTCTCTTTGTTTTGCATATGTGATGCCCGCTCCCTATCCATTGCCATGGATAGCCAACGACAAGAAGAATTTTCTCCTTACTTGAAAGTGATAGGGATCACTTTTGTATTATTAATTTTTATTATTTAAGGTTTATTGGTCATGGTTTCCTTTCTAGTCATTTAACAGGTGTAATTTTTTAGTGTGTGTTAATGTACACTTTGTTCATCATTCGACCACTGGGAGCCACCGTCTATTCATCCTCAACACCAGACCACTTCCCTGAGACGCCAGTCCTGTCCTTTTTTTGTGGGTTTGGGTTCAAAAAGTAATCGGTCTGTCCTCCTTCTCTTAACTGTGCACCCCCACAACGAACATTCTCGGGGACTATCCACAGCCCCACCAGTCTATGTTCTTTCAACAAACTAAAGTAAGGCCTCACAACATCTAGAATCAAAAAAAACTAATTGGTAGAACAGCAAGGAACCCAAAAAAGCACCAAATCAACTCACCGCTGGATAACAAACTAAAAAAAAGCTTATTATGATCCACATTATAAAAACAAAAAACATATAACTAACAAAAAAAAGAAACACGCTCGTTTCAGCTTCCCCAGCCCATTCCAAGGAGTGATTTCTCCCTACTTGGCCCCTATACATGGGATACAACCTTGTTTGCTGCATTTACAGTAGTGTTGTAAAACCTCTGTGCAGCCTCAGTGGGTGAGGGAGCTCAGCTATCATTCTTAACTAGTCTGTACTCTGATCCAAAGGTATGGTTCCTTCCTGAACTGTGGTGTTTGTAATCCATGTTTTTTTTATTTTATTATCACTTCTCTTTATTTATTACACTACTCGGGCCGAATTTGTTGTCTGCATCGTTTTAGTGCGAGCAATTGGAGACAGTTGGTGCCTTCCCCCCATGGCCCTGGACAGGGAGAGTTGTAAGCGGACCGAGAGACAACCAGGCGAATAGTAAAACAAAGTAATTTTGTGTAGACAAGCGGTGTTTCCACGTTCATCATCAGCGGCAAAGAAGAGATTCACATTGATTGTGCTTCCACACAGGCCACTGATGTGAGGTATTAACTATTTTATTGGCTCTCTCACCCATCCCGTTTTAAATCACCATTCACAGTGCATTGACTAGGTCATCAGGACCCTTGTGACTGTATTGGTTATTAGGTAAGCTGGTTATTTAACTACCAGTTACCCCCTTTGTATTATTGGTTTTATTCATGTGTTTACTCATCCGATCGCCTCCTCGGACCCCTTGCTATATGAGTAGACTGCACTTCTATATGAGTGGAACTGACTGTTATAGAGACTCGCTTCTGTATGAGTGTTAATGAGTGGATTATATGTGCTTTGTATGAACACTGGACCGTAGTGATCCTTTAAGCCATACCAATAAAGGTTTGTAGTTGATTAAAAATAATCAGCGTGCTCCTGGTAGCGTCCGCCCCTCCCCTATGGCGACGAGCCCGGTCATAGGGAAGTAGGAAATACTGGCCACGTACGGCAGAGTGGACCGTGGACGCGGTCCTTGTTTCCGGACTGTGTGACGCGCGAGACTAGCTGAGGCCCCGGCCGGACGTTGACGAGTGAGAACGCTGCCCCTCCAGGTCCTCCCCCCGGAAAGTGTGTTCCCCCCGCACAAAAATTGGCCGCGACACTCTGGACACTGGAGTAAGGTGGAGATCTCGCGGCAGTGCAAGTACACCTGGCGCGGAGAGAGACCTGAGGTTAGGCTGTGTAACCGGTGCAGAGCTGTCGCTGTGTCCACGGACAGCGCGCCGTCGCTCACAAGGAGCGCGTGTATACCCATACTGTGGTGATATAATTTTATAATATATGATACATTATCTCAGCTGGCTGCTCACCCCTCTATATAATATAGTTTATACACACAACACTGCATACATATATAACTCGCACTGCAATGGATATAGTACATATCTCAGGCCTATCACATATCATATATAGGACTATACATAGTTAGGTATAAATATATCTAGTATATGATATATATAAGCGCACTTTCTCCCACCTCAGCGATAAGGGTTTGCTAAGTGGTGTGTTGGTACTTTACCTGTGGCTCACAGGAGTGCATGGGAGACCCTTCAGCCGCGTGGAGCCGGGGGTGGTACCTGATTCGATAGGTGACAGCGCGCCCACCTGCACGGAATCCTAACTAGGGTGGCGATAACCCGGTGCATGGAACAGAGATAATAGCACACAAGCCTTTACTGTGACCAGATTATCAGTATGTAAATGGAAATAATACACGCTACTGGTTAACGTAGTACTCATGCACACCAGCAGGGGCAGTATTCCCAGCCCAGTAACCCGCACCATGTCCACAGTACCTGAGATGGGCGGCCCTGCGGCACCACCCCACTGGGTGTCCAGAAGTATACAACCCCCACCCATATATGTCGGTAAGAGCGCTGCCACTAGGGTGTTGTACATGGTATGGTGCCTTATACAATTATAGGTACGGCCGGGTGCTTCCAGTCCGGGAGGTCGTAGTTGGGTGTGAGAGTGGGAGGTTGGTAGGCTTATGCGTCGATAGGTTAGAGGATCTCCGATCCAACGATTGACCTCCGCAAAGAGTTCGTCCTACAGGCTCTTGCGATGGTTAGTGGTGGTCTCAACCAACGTCTCGAGCACATTAGTCTGTCCGAAGCCCAAAGTATCAGGGTTCCAAATGTGCAGCTGGTCCCCTGAAATTACTAAATAGCCTAAGGGGGCAGGGTCCCTACCTTAATGGTGCCTGTTCCTGTAGGCAGCCCACATGGTATCGTATTACCGTGAGTTGTGGGCCTAGGGGTAGAATCTCTGGCCTAGTTGCAGGGGGTCCACAGACCCTGGCACCAGCACCAATCGTTACCCTATCTTTCTGCGGCCCCGAGCAGCGATTGGCTTCGCCTGCAGCGGTCGCAAAAAAAAGGGATCCATTCCCGCTCCGGGAATACTCAAGCCCTATTTGGTGTCCGGCTTACATGTTGGTGGTGGCTGCATCTCACCTAGCATTCATGGGTTGTTGTGAGTAACTGCGGAGCCTTTCCCGATGGGTGCGCCGGTGTGGCGCGCACGTACTGCGGAGTGCTGCGTTTTGCGCGGATGCACAATAGAACCAAGATGCGGAGCCCTAGGTGTTCGGGCCACTGCGCAGCCAACGGAGCTCTCCCTGCAATTGCTGGCAACTTGCCAATCCAATTTTGATTGATACACGAGAGGTGTGCTCATCTGAAAGAATTTATTCAACCGTTCCCACGTTCAGAGCCAAAAATGCGTTATTATGACTATGTTGTGTTTTCTATGTGTTTGTTTTTATTGCATATTGAATTCGCGCTACCCGATCCTTTGAGAAAATACAAGTTTTAAGTGGATCGCAGACACCATCCATTTAAGGGTTTTCGTGGAATCTGCTTTCCCAAGTGAGTCCGTTCCAGCTTTGCCTCAAACATATTCCAGGGATCATCAATTGGTAACTATCCTTACCTCAGTGCATTGTGGGATAGCTTATTACCTGATCCAACAGGACATTTGTATATTTACAGGTTGTTTTCCTATCAATTGCTCATTGTTACATACTACAGATTTGTCTTTGGAGCATCACACATTTTTTCTATTGTTGCAGAAACACCATAGCATAGACCGTATATAAGGTACTTTAATAAAGAAGCACTTCACAAGTGTGCACTTACAAATCCACAAGTTAAAATCAGCATGTGAGAATTATCAGATGGAGCAAAGACGTCCTCACCGCTCCGTGGTTGGTGGAATCCGGAAGCACCTTGCAGGGGGTATTTCCGAATGTGGCCGCAGGAAACACCACTCCAAACTCGCGTCGGTCCACCTCAATGTCGCTCCATTGTCGCCTCGATTCTACGCGTTTCGCTATCTTCAATAGCTTCCTCAGGAATTGTCAATGGACCGACGCCGAGTTTGGAGTGGTGTTTCCTGCGGCCGCATTCGGAAATACCCCCTGCAAGGCGCTTCCGGATTCCACCAACCACGGAGCGGTGAGGATACTTTGCTGAACCTTGGGACCATGAGCAGTCTTTTGGAGTCAGATCTCAGATGATAAGTGCTGCGTGTGGTAGGGGTGAGGAGCTGCATGTGGTAGGGGTGAGGAGCTGCGTGCGGTAGGGGTGAGGAGCTGCGTGCGGTAGGGGTGAGGAGCTGCGTGCGGTAGGGGTGAGGAGCTTCTGCGTGCCGGTAGGGGTAGGCGCTGCGTGCGGTATGGTGAGAGCTTGCGTTCGGTAGCGGTGAGGAGGATGCCTCGTGCGGTAGGGTCGAGGAGATGCAGTGCGTCGGAGGTATGGTGGTAGGGGGTGAGGAGATGATTGGTAGGGCTTGGAGGAGCTGGTGCGGTTAGGGGGGAGAGTAGTCTGGTTTTGGTAGGGGTTGAGGAGTGCGTGTGGTAGCGTTGAGGGACTGCATGCTGTAGGGGGAAAGAGCGTTTGCGGTTAGTGTTGAGGGCCTGGCATGTGTAGGGGTGAGGAAGAGCTGGCAGTCCCTTGCCAATACATGGATGCCAAGTGATGCATATGAAAACGCGGTGGGCGTGGCTGTGCATAGCTATCCATTTGTTCTGACACTGCGCGCCATGTGACTCCACACGGCCATATTCGAGAACGTTGCAAGGAGAAAAAGCGGGGGACACAGTCCAGAAAGTAAGCGCGGCAATTTTAAATATTATATATCTCCGGGTTAGACCTTCAGTATGGGATGGCAACCCTGGACAGGAAAAGTAACCTTTGCCGCCCTAGACTCCAGTGATGTACCAATCCTATTCTTTGAGCATTTGGCAGGTGATGTTTGTATGTCGTTGCATTGGAGGACAAAACGACAAATGAATTGTAGGGGTGTCTAGTTTGCTAAGGTTGGGTTTGGGATGGCCGGATCCATATCATGTCCCCCATACTCTTAATTGCAGTAGCATCTGCTAATTGCTATACGGCTGTTCTGACCGATCAGGCTTAGGGAGATTTTGTTCCTGTAATTACAACCTAGTTTGGCATAGATTTTTGGATGTCAGGGTATCAATATTCTCAATGCTATTCAATTTTTATTAACTCACAATTATTTTATGTTCGACGGGGATTTTTATCTCCAAACGCGTGGTACCGCGATGGGCACCAGTTTTGCCCCCTCCTACGCAAACCTATTCCTAGGTTGGTGGGAGGCGGTCCATGTGTTTGGAGATAGAAATCCTTTTAGACACTTTATCACATTTTACAGGCGTTATATTGACGACCTTATCTTTATTTGGAATGGGGACGAGCACTCTCTCACTTTATTCACTGAATATCTCAATAAAAATTAATTTAATTTAAATTTCACCACTAATCACAATCTTTATCACATTCACTTTTTAGATTTGTTACTCTCCGTTGATATGCACAAAAACATTATCACAACGGTGTATCGCAAAACAAACTCACGAAACACATTTTTGCGTGCTGACAGCTGCCATCCCAAAACTCTGATCAAAGGAATACCAAAGAGTCAACTCATCAGGTTGAGAAGAATTTGTACTAATCATGATGACTTCATCAAACAATCCCATGATCTGATGGGGAGGTTTGAAGCCAGGGGTTACCTGAGAAAGGATCTTATGAAAGCACTTACCGAGGTTGCTAATATGGAAAGATCCAATTTATTGGACAGGGTCCATAAGAGATCTAATACATATCCGAACTCCCCGTTTTTTGTTATACAACATAATAACCAAGCAAATCAGATCAAAGCGATAGTCAAGAAACACTGGGGGGTCTTAGCAGCAGATCCGATGTTACACTCCATCTATGAGGAGGGACCACGAATAGTCTTCAAGAAAGCTAAAACAATTGCCAATCATGTTTCTAGTAGCCTATTTGTATCCACCAAGACCCCAACAGTTAAATTACCCAAGGGCAGTTTTGTTTGCTCAAAGTGTAAAATATGCAAACATATGAATAGCAAGGCAGAATTTTTCTCTAAACAAACAGGGAAAAAATATTACGTAAATTCATTCATCAATTGTGATACTACGTATGTGGTGTACCTGTTAAGCTGCGGTTGCGGCAAGCAGTATATAGGAAGGACAATAAGAAATCTCAAGGTTCGTATCCTTGAACACTTACAGTAAGGTTGATTATTAAGAAGGATACCAACCATCCTGTATCCCAACATTTTAGTAATTGTAGCATGGGTGATTCCAAAAATATGTCCTTCTTGGGCATTGAGCATGTGCCGAATCCAATCAGAGGAGGCAACAGATTGAGTATCTTGAATAGAAGAGAGCTCTATTGGATATTTACTTTACAAACCCGTATCCCTAATGGTCTGAATTCAGACTGGGATATAGGTTCTCTCCTATTCGATACTTAAGTTCTGTTGACCTACCAGTGTTGAACCCTTCTTTGAATATATTTTGTATAAATGTTTGTCAATAAGCTATTGCACAAATTGTATTGTTTCGTTGGTTGCAAACCTGGGATAGCATAATTACCTATATATCATAAGGTTTATACATTTAATGATTACATTTTTATGTGTATATTGAAATAATCATTCGCTATGAGAACATGTTTGCAATTCCAAGTTCAGTCTCTTTTCCTCATAGGTTCAGAACTTGTTTTTTGGCCCAGGGTGAAATATTGGTGGATAGATTTCTGGCCAAAGGTTATGACAAACACATTATATGCGAAACATTTCGACAGGTAGGTCTGCTGGAGCGAAAATCCCTATTGTGTAAATCAAAAGAGGTTAGAGGGAACAATGGTGTTTTTGGGGCCAATTCTGTGAAGTCACCACTTTTCATCACGACCTTTAATAATTCGGTGAAAGGTATCTCAACAATCCTTAATAAACATTGGAACATACTGTTAAGGGACCCAATAATTGGAAAGAAATTACCACCTAAAGTTCCAATTATATACAAAAAAGCCAGAAATTTGAAAACTATGCTAGCACCTAGTCGCCTTAAACAGATTAAAGATCCTTCTATGACGAAACCGACCCCAAATGGTAACTTCGTCTGTGGTAGAAATAGATGTATAACATGTAGACATATGTGCAACACCAATCAAGTCACTTCTTTTTACAACAAATCTACACACACTATCAAGAGTCATATGGACTGCCTATCCTCATTCGTGATCTATGTCATTACATGCAAATGTGGGCTCCAATATGTGGGGAGAACCACAAGGACTCTAAGCACAAGATTCCTAGAACATAGAAGAAACATTCTACATGGTATTACTACTCATAACCTATCTAGGCATTTTTTGGAAATACACAACAAGGATCCATCATCATTGACGGTTATGTGCTTAGAACACATCCCTCTAGCATTATTAAGTGGTGACAGAGTCAAAAAATTGAACTTAAGGGAGACCTTCTGGATTTACATGTTAGAGACATTGAGTCCAGGGGGTCTAAATGACTGCATCGACACAAGTACTATAGTGTAATAATTAAGATCCACCATCAGTGACGGGATCTCAGAGGTCTGGGTTGAGCATGTTTTCCATGCTCCCTCCGAGTTTCCCAGTCAGTGCTTATGGGGGACCCTTGGTCAACACTGTTTCATAAACACACAACATTTGTTTTTGACACATCACATTTATTCATACTTTCTAATTCAATATTCACAGTAACAAAACATAGTTCACAAAATATAGTACAAATAATTACTAGTTCACATAAGTCACAAATAATACATTGTATTTAATACCCACTTATATTCACATTAATTTGAATATGCCTTATTATAACTCACTTGGACTGCTGCCTCTTAGCTTGCTAGTACTTCTCATTTTGAAGCTCAAATTGAGCTCCGTTTCTTTGTCATATTGCTAAAATTCCATTATATGTACATAACAATACAGAAATATATATTTATTCTTCACATAGGTCAGAAATTACACTTAGATCTAACATTAGTCAAATAATTTTATTGGGATTGGTTATTATCTAGTCCCCTTTATTTCTGTATGTTAGAACATACATAGCTATTGTTTGCCCCTAGTTATACCCACATTATTCATCTCTCTACATTTAATATTCAACATTCAAATATACATTAGGAGTTTCTGTCTCCAATCAATCAGGTCTCTCAATAACCAAGTCTAGATTTGATATATCAATCTATAGTCACATAGACTTGTATCTTGCAATCGCTAACCACTGTTTCATCTCTTCCTTCTAGTCTATATATAGAGGGATCTACTACTAAATGATCCTCTCTTTATCAAGCTTAATTAGGTTTACTACAATTACATACTATATAAAGCACTGCGTATGCAATTAATTATTTATTGCTTGTTTTTTAGGTATTAGCACGTTTTTTATCTATAATTACACAACTAAAATATTAATGTATTAGTATGTAGGATGTGTATAGAATTAAGGTCTAAAGATCATTGGCACATTTTATGTCATTTATTTATTTCATTCACTTAGTTATATAATTGGTTGTAATGCACATATGCTGGAACAAGTTGTGAAATCACACATCCTTTTCATGTCAGTATGTAATTTGCATATGAATTGTGTATGAAGCCCATCTGCAGTATTATCCTCTTCTACTTTTACTAAATGCATTTACGTTCTAAATGTGTTATGTCCAAATATGTTTTAGTTATCAACTTTATTGCACAGATATCAACTTGATTTAATGACACCCAATGAATTTAATACACCTGTGAGGTCACATAATTGTCTGATGTGAGGGACTATTTAACAACAGACAGTCCCATTGGTTCCATCCCCTGATGAAATCCGCTTACGCGGACGAAACGCGTAGGGATAGTTTAATTTGGAACTACGGTGGCTGACGTGGTTTGACCTGCTATAGCACCAGAGAGACATTGTGAAGTGAAGTTTCTTCCGGGTCCCGGCATAACATGCGTGAGACAGAATGTCGGACGCACGCTGCTAACAGCTCCATACAAGTGGATTCCATCTATCCTGGAGCTCACGGCGTTCACAGACCTGGCTACAGAACCATCTGGCTATCACAGAGCAGGTGACCGTGGAGTCTTCGTTTGGTGCATGGGCAGGTCCCATAAAATGCCTGTTTTTATTAGACAAATTGTAAGTGTGCATTGTCTTGTCCGTGTCTATAAAATGTTCATCTGATTTTACACAAGGATGGCGCTTTTTTCTCTTTTCTTTTTCTAATATATATATATATATATATATATATATACTATATATATATATTATATATATATATATATATATATATATATATATATATATATTATATATATAATATTACACTGTTTTTAGTTATATAGCACACCCTTCAAGATATACAATTTGTGAACTTGGCACTGTATATTAAATAGTTCCACCATGGTTACTTTTCCACTACCCTCCGAGGGGAGGGTTTTTAGTTCATTTCATAATAGGACTTGCGTTTTGAGCATGAGATACATACTTTCACTAGCCAGCGTTTTGCTATAACTGTGTACATATACAGTAAGCCTCATTGGTTAATAATACCGTTTTCCTTATTTCGCCAAATGATACAGTATAATGATCTACATACGCAGCAGCTTTAGATTGAAACAAACTAGCCGTTCCTATGGCGGACACCTATCTATGCTGCGTCACAGGGCGAGCATAAATACTTGGTTTAGGGATCAGTTGCTCTGACTCCTCCCCTCCTGAAGCGTGATCATCACGCGAAACATGCGTCGACAAGTAGGACGTCACGCGGATGACGTCATCGGAGTGCGACATCCGACGAGCACACATACGGCTTGTATACTGGTGCTTCTGTCCTTGTTTATACGCTGGGTCCTCCGTCAACATCTGACTTATTCCTAAGATATGCGGACATAGACTGCTATAGATCTTTTTACTTGCATACTTCCTCTGTGCCACTTTACTACACGCCGCTATATATTATATGCATGATATTGAATTTTGAACAGTATATGTACAATACGGGAACGTTGATTAAAATCATTGCGATTGATTTAATCTATATCCTAGTACAAGAATACTGTGAGCATATTGATATATTTATGAGATCTGAAGTCTATAAAGTCACGTGGTCTTAGATTCATCCTTAAGTAGCAATATAGCATATACACACCACCCTTTGATATAGGTGCGGAGTAGGAACTTTGGGAGTACATCTGGTGGACACACAGATTGCTGCGATTGAATAATAGTTCCACATTTGTTCATATACATAGATACACCCAATGTATATTCCTTCTCGCGCACTCCACTACGGGGATATTTTATATTTTTATACACATTTTTCACTGTAAATAAATACACATTGAGTCACTTGGAATTTTGATGAAATGAAAAAAATTTTTTTTGCTTTTAACAATAATTGATCCCTAGTCTATCTACAGCTGATACAGTGAATTACTGTTGGACCAATGTTGTCCTCAAATATTATACTATAGCACTTTGAGTGAAACATTTAGGAGGATCTTTTGGATCCTAAAGGATCTTTGGTGTCAAAGCATGCACCATACACCTGGTAACAGGGGAATCTCTCATTGGGTGGGGGAAACACCGTTATATATATCTCAAAAATGAATAGACAATATCGTTCTGTGGTATAGTCTATACATTTTTGGAGAGAGTGGGGGAGATTTGCAAAATGAAGCAGGGATAGGTTTCACCACACTTTGTTAAGTTATGGTGGGTAAAGGAGAAAATTTAACAACTTACCGTAATTTTCTTTTCCTGGAACCATGGCAGTGGGCACCTTTGGGTTAATCCCTTCTCACTCTAGGAAGGACAGCAAATAGACTTTTGCAGGTAGGCCATATAAGGCCCCTCCCTCTACCTGCACCTTAGTCTTATGATTCTTCCATAGCTGAAAAATATAACTGATAGGCATTAGACATTCATAGGGAGGGTAACTATGTGCCCACTGCCATGGTTCCAGGAAAAGAAAATTACAGTAAGTTGTTTTAAATTTTCTCTCCTTTACTGATCACCCTGGCAGTGGGCACCTTTGGGACATACCCAAGCAGTGACAATTTTAGGTAGGGATACATAAGAAATAAACACCACCAGTTAATGCCTTTATCAGTTTGATCTTTATTAATACACTTTACACTTTATTTCACTACAGATTGTAACACTCTACGACCAAAGCTTGCGTCAGCTGATGAATGTACCTCTAGTCTGTAGTATTTCAAAAACGTATTGAATGAGGACCAGACTGCCGCTTTGCATATCTGTCCTGGTGTAGCTTAAGCTTTAAATGCCCATGATGTAGACATGGCCCTTGTAGAATGAGCTTTAATGTTCAAAGGTTTATCTTGTCCTTTGTTTTCATAAGCTTTTTTAATACAAGACACTATCCACTGAGAAATTGTTGTCTTTGATGCTGCTTGACCTTTCTTTGGTCCCTCTGGTATGATGAATAGTCTGTCTGACTTTCTGATATCTCGCATCCTTTCCATGTACACTTTTAGGCATCTCACCACGTCTAATTTGTGTAGTCTTTCTTCTTTCTTGTTCTTTGGATCTGGACTGAATGACGGAATCACGATTTCCTGATTCATATGGAACTGTGATACAACCTTTGGCAGAAATTGATGCACTGGTCAGAGAACTGCCTTGTCTTGATGTATGACTAGGAATGGTTCCTTCGCTGATAGTGCCTGTAGTTCTCCCACTCTCCTTGCTGAGGTGATTGCGATCAAAACCGCCATCTTCCATGATAACCATCTTAAGCCTATCTCCTGGAGCTGCCGTTAGTACATCCAATACTAGAGACAAGTCCCATGTAGGTACTCTGTTTTTGATTTGAGGTCTTAATCTTTTAACTGCCTGCAAGAACCTGATGATTAACCTCTCCATTGCCAGATTTCTTTCCAATAAGGCTGATAGTGCAGACACCTGTACTTTCAGAGAGCTAAGACTGAGACCCTTCTCAAATCCCTTTTGTAGGAACTCCACTATTGACACAATTCTAGGTGAAAGGAAATTTTGTTTTTCTTTTTCACACCAATCGCGAAAGCAAAGCCAGATTCTATGGTATACTTTTGATGTGGATCCTTTTCTTGCGTGTAAAAGGGTCTGGATTGTTTTGTCTGAACAACCCCTCAGTCTCAATGTTTCCCGCTCAATCGCCATGCCGTCAAGGCCCATTGTTTGGCGTTCGGATGACATATTGGCCCCTGTCGCATCAGTCCTTTGCGATCTGGTATGTGCCATGGTGTATCTACCGCCATATTTACCAAGTGTGTGAACCAAGGCCTTCTTGGCCAGTATGGTGCTACAAATATCACCTCTGCTTGGTCTTCCCTGATTTTCCTGATTGCTTTCGGAATTAGGGGAATTGGAGGGAACAGGTGTGCCAACTTTAAGTCCCATTTGAAACTGAGAGCATCTGTACTTTTTGCGCTTGGATGAAACTGTCTTGCACAGTAGTTCTTTGAAACAAAAGAAAACAGCGCACAACGCCAAATAGTGAAGCAAATTCAACAATATATTATAGAATTAAAAAGGGGGTAATATATCTGCGTACATGAAAAAAGTTGGTAAAAGGCATGTAGTGTGTATCACACTGTTTACCACTCGGCAGCTGTTAGCTGTAGATTCAGGTGCTTGCTTCCCTCTGCTGCTGCAGCTCAGTTGATTCTGGGGCAGGACGTCAGTCTTTTCACTCCCAAGGGGATTTCCCTTCATGCAGCCAGGTTCAGCAGCTGGTACTGGGGCTCGGTGAAATCGCTCCTGACAGTGACACACACACAATAAGCCCACCTCTGCAAACACACACAAAAATAAGGCCCCTCCCCCCTTGGGGTGGGTAAGGTGCCTGGGAGGGGGTATAAGGGGTCATGTGGGTTACCTGGGGCCCGTGGATGGGCTGCTGGTGCAGCATAGGTAGCCATTGCAGCTGAGAGACTGGCAGGCCCGCGGAGCCTAAAGGGAGGGACAGAGGGGCAGAGCCTAAGGAGCCCGGCATTACTGGAGAAGAGAAGGAAGGGGAGCAGTGCTGTAGGAAGAGGCGGGCCAAAAAAAAAATCTTGGCAGAGTGACAGCACGGGCAGCCAATCAGGAAAGGGGGAGTTTAAACCAAATTTTTTTTTTTTAAACCATTCTTGCAGGCTTGCTTCCTAGGGGCCGGACCAAATGATTTCGCGGGCCTTACACGGCCCGCGGGCCGGACATTCCCCACCCCTTGTATAATGCAATAGTGTTGTTCTTAGAAGTGTAATGTAGCTTGCTACAGCAATGTACTGTACCCACTGTAGTGTAGCACCTAGAGCGACACAGTACAGTACAGCTAAAGTGTTGTATGCAAACGTGCAGTTTTACAGTACCTGTAAAATAATTTTTTGTCATTACAGAGTGTTTCCAATGATAAGGGAGCCCAACAAGATCAAAAAAGTCGACCAAGCACGTGCATGGATCGATAGTGGTTAAACTTATCAGGATGTTATATTTTCTGATGAGATAAGTCGCCATAGAAAGATTATCCACCTTTGCCTTCCGCAAAAAAAAGTCTAGCCCTGAAACCGCAGCCCCAGCACCCAGTCAAGATCCACGTGTGTGGTGCAATCTCAATTCTTGGACCAGGACCTATAATACTATTTGAAGGTACAGTAAGTCACAAAGTAACATGCTTTAGTGTAATGCACTGTACTAGTGTATGGCATCATGTACATTTCCTTTTTTTTTCTTGTCTCTGTCTTGGAATCATGGATAATTTGTTTTTCCAAGAGCACATTATCGGCCCTAAAGTTGTATATATTAGGGGTGATTTCCCATCTGTTCACCGATTCATCTATGTGAGGATTGGACCGTGGTCCTGCCCACGTGATGCATCCCGTGAAGCATTGGGTGATGCCCCACGTGCGTGCGCTGTGCGCAAGTGCTACAGTACTCCTGCCAGGAAAGGACCAGGCTTTGCCCCCACGCCGTGTCCCGTGACGCAATAGAGGAAGTTCTTGTCTCCACTTCACGCCGGCATCGCAATACCAGGGGCACTTGAGGGATTAATGATATCAGCAACTACTCCTCACCTGCGGTGCACTCCGCCCCTGTTTACCAGTGGAGAGAATATGTATGATTACTCACTTCTTGCAGCCTTCCCATTGGTCCTCTGCCCTTTATATGCTCTGCCAGCCCTCTGGCAAATTGGCTGAGCATAAACTTCTGTTTATGTTTCTAGTGCTTGCCTCAAGGATCCTGCTGCCCTTCTGTTGCTTTTGTATTCTGCCTTGATCTCTGTTACCTTGACCTCTGCTTCTACCCGAATCACTGCCTTCTCTGACCCCTGACCTCGGCTTGTATTGTGACTCCCACATTCTCTACTCCTGGACCCCGGCTACGCACAGTGACCATCCGACTTCTCCAACCCCAGACCACGGCGAGTATAACGACCATTCTGACCTCTCCTACCCTGATCCGGCTACACGACCTTTACTCTGCACTCTGGACTCGGTTACGCAGTTGTAGGTCGGTGTACATCACTATCCCCACCTCTGCCTCTTGGTCCCATCCTGTTTGTGGTGAGCACTCTTTACAGTATGTTCAGCCCCACAAACATGGACCCCGCAGAGGTGGGTCGAGTCCTGCACATGCACTCTGACATGTTTAACCAAATGGAGAAACAGCTTGACCAGAATAGTTGGCGTATGGAGCTACGTTTACTTACAGTACAAGCTATGACTGACCAGGCTAAAAGTGCTCCTGTGGACCCTGTCCCCTCAGCGGTGTCTGCTCCCACAACTGTTCCCATGAACGGAGCCTCCGAACCATGACTCCTTACACCCAACCGCTATGGCAGCGAACCTCTTGGTTGTCGCGGGTTTCTTAACCAGTGTTCTATTCAGTTTGAATTGATGCCATCATGTTTTCTATCCCAGCAATCTAAGGTGGCCTATATCATGTCACTGCTAGTTGATGACGCCTTGGCATGGGCTTCACCCATCTGGGAACAAAGGCCGGACCTCACGTGCAACATAGGCTGCTTCACGAAAGAGTTCCGCAGAGTATTCGACACAACTGGACTCAAGGTATCCTCTGCCTCATCTCTTTCCATATTTCCCAAGGCAGTCGTCCCGTGGCCCGGTACGCAGTTGAATTTCAGACCATAGCCGCTGAGAACAGCAGAAACAATGAGGCATTGGCGGCAGCATTCTGGCAAGGTCTGTCCGAGAACCTTAAGGACGAACTTGCTACACAGGAACTACCCAAAGGAACTGGAGGAGTTTATTGGCCTATGCATCTGAGTGGACCTGAGATAACAGGAAAGAAAGACCGAGAGAAATCGACGCAAGCAAGGTATGCAGCCTCCCCACAGCCACTAAACAGAGGTTCTTAACTCCCATCTTCCGTATCTGGAGGAATTCATGCAGCTCGGAGGCAGCAAGTTATCTCCCGGTGAGAAACAATGCAGACGTAATGCTGGACTCTGCCTTTATTACGGTAATGTTGTACACCAGGAAATTGCTTGCCCCCAGAAGTCGGGAAATGCCAAGTCCCCAGCGGGAGTCTGGAGGATCACACTGGGAACATTATCTACTTCTCCACCAAAGATGCCAACCAGGCTTTTGATACCCATCACCCTAACTGGTGACTGGAGATCATAAGAATCTACTCTACATCGAAGGCACTCGCCGCTTGTGGTCGCGACAAACTCGATGGTCCCTTTTCTTCCCCCACTTCAATTAAATTTTTTCCTATCTACCAGGTTCTAAAAACGTAAAGGCAGACGCCCTCTCCCGTCAATTTCTAGAAGAAGACAAGGCTGAGGACCGACAGGAAACCATACTTCCCCAATCATGCATCATCTCTGCTAACACATTTGACTCTATGGAGGACATCATGAGAGTTCAGTCTGGTATTCCGGAGGGTCTGGAAGTTCCAGAGGGACATCTCTTCACCGCACCAGCCTATCATCAAAAGGTATTGGAATGGGGTCATTCATCTAAAAGCTCCGGTCATTAAGGTACAAGGAGAACTGTTGATCTTCTGGAAATGACCTTTTGGTGGCCAGGGATGCGTAAGGACATTAAGGAATTTGTCACCGCATGTCCTACATGCCAAAAACAAGACTCCCTATAATCAGGCCATCAGGGTTGCTGCAGCCTCTTCTTATTCCAGACCAAAAATTGTCTCATCTTTCCATGGATTTGATCATTGAACTACCCGTATTCAAAGGAAGGAATATCATTCTGGTGGTGGTCGACCGTTTTTCCAAGCAGGCCAATTTCATTCCCCTCAAGGGCCTACTCAATGCTCTCAAACTATCTGAAATATTTATCAAGGATGTATTTTGTCTTCATGGGGCCCCCCAAGTTATTGTGTCAGATTGAGGCTCCCAATGTATCTCTAAATTTTGATGGGCCTTTTTCAAACAACTCGGAATCTCTCTTTACTTTTCTTCCAGCTATCACCCTCAGACTAATGGTCAGACAGAGCTATCACCCTCAGACGTAATGAGTCAACTCAGGACTCACTATTGTTTTCCAATTTCGGCGTCCATCCCTCAGCGCTTCCTACCTGGATTTGGGGTACCTGCAGCGGATAATAGGATTCGGCATCTTCAGGAGTCATGGAAAAAGATTCAGGAGAACTTCAGAAAGGCAGGTCTTTATGCAGAAGAAGCAGGCCGACTGGCATTGCCGTGAAGCACCAACTTACATTCCAGAGCAAAAGGTGTGGCTATCCACAAAGAATAATTGATTGAAGGTCTCCACTGCAAAATTGGCACCCAGGTTTATTGGCCCATTTCCCGTCATCGAGAAGGTCAACCCGGTGGCCTACCGGCTGTGATTGCCAGCATCTATGAGGATTCCTTCAGTCTTCCACACCTCTCTGCTCAAGCCCTTTGTCCAGGATTCCCAGTTCCCTGCTCCGACGTCTCCTCCTGGGTCTGGTTGAGGGTCAGCAGGAATTCGAGGTCCAGACCATTCTGGATTCCAAGATATCCAGAGGAACATTGCAGTACCTGGTCCAATGGAGGAGCTTCAGGCCCGAGGAGTGTTCGTGGGTCTCCAGGGACCATCTTCATGCTCCTAAGCTTGTTCGGGCCTGTAGGAGAACATGTGCAGAGGTACACAATGGAGACTGTTGTAAGGTGAAATTATAACAAGGCTTTATTGTGCCTGTCACTTTAAACAGCAAAAAAAATCAACATAAGCGAAATAGTGAGCCAACCAAAAACCCCTATTTCTGCTTTGGAGACTATCTATACATGTAGCTCAGCCCTCTCTGACTGGGTTGGTTAGCTAAGCTATTTACCAGCCCCAAATCATGGAGACATTTATCAATACACAGACATAGATAATAGTCTTATACGAAAAAGTCTTATCTGTTAGCTGGGCTGCTGTAGGGGAAGTTTCTCTGCTCTCCTGGAACCGCACCCTTGTGTGCACAGAAAATGTCAGGCTCCAAGTTTAGAATCTTGTCCCATTTGTCTTGTGGTCAGCTTGTCGCTCAAGACATCTGTCCTTCCTTGGTTCAGCCCCATTGTGGACTAAGGAATCTCTGCTCTGTCTCCAAAGTTCAGCTCAGGTGTGAGCTAAGGAGTCTCACTTCCTGTCTCAAAAGACAGGCTTTTCTAAGCAATCTAATCAGGCAGGTGGTGTTAGTTAATTGCCTACCAGCAGTTAACCACCACACTGCTGGATTAGAGGCACATTTGTGAACAGGGATAAGTCCCCTGTTACATACCTCCCCTGTTTGTGGGAAGCTCGGGCTTACCACGGCCAAAGCCCATCCTTCCACTCTCATTCGAGATCTTTCTGTGACTTGAATGAGAGTGGATGGAGGAAGAGAACCCTCTGTCCCGCTGGGATTGGAGCCCTTTCTCCAGTTTATTTTTGTCTCCTCCCGAAGGTGCTTGAGATCAGCACTCCTCAGTCGCTCGAGGAGGACTTTTTCCAAGTAAAGTCTTTTTACCGAGTGCGCGGTCATGAGATTTCCGTTGCGTCGGGCACTCCTCTTTTTGTAGACAAACTGTATGGCAACAGTTGTAGAGCAGTTAGGACTAGCCCTTAGTGTTTTCCGCTCCTGAAGCGGTCTTTCTGCACCTCCCCCACACAACGGAGTCGCCAGTTCAGCTTCTTTGGGACTGAGTTGCACCTCCACCTCCCTTTCCAGAGAATGCCCTATCTTTTCAGCTTCCTCAGCTAAGGATTCTTCTAGCTTTGATTCTGCACTCCTACCTCTGTTTGTTGCCTGTTGGGCAGCTGTAGGTTTGGCTAGTGCTTTCTCAGGTGGCTCAAACTTCGTAATCTTGTTTTGAAGGTGCATGGAGTCCCCAACTCTCACTGTACCCTTGTCCTTACGGGCATTAGTTACTGTGGGAACCTGGTGCTTGGGCAGAGCCAATACCTTTTTCCGTATTGGAGGAATCTGTTAGTTACTGGTCTGCAGAGTCTCAACCTGTTTGAGTGCGTCTTGCAAGTCTCTTCTCAGGGAATTTATCTGCGCACTTTGCTTTCTCTGAGTCTGTATCAGTGTCTCCTTCATATTCTGGAGCTCT
This sequence comes from Ascaphus truei, assembly GCA_036426205.1. Classification (NCBI taxonomy): domain Eukaryota; kingdom Metazoa; phylum Chordata; class Amphibia; order Anura; family Ascaphidae; genus Ascaphus; species Ascaphus truei. Next base: position 35,670 of record WSYH01001589.1, on the reverse strand, counting down.
GTAATTTTTGTCGTTAAGGTTGCTGCTGCGTCTGTTTTCTCCTTGGTGTACTTACTCAAGGGAATGGAACAGTCTCTCTGTCTCTCCAGCTCTTGCTCCAGTTTCTGAGACTTCTCACGCTCCCTCTCATACAGAGTCACCTGGTATCGAAGCTCCACCTCCAATGATGCTCTGAAGACATGCAGCGTGGCCTTTAGCTCCTCATACTGCTCTGTGGGGACGTACTGGGTATTGAGACGTTCCTGCAGCGCTTGTACCTCTTTAGCAGCCTTCAGCTTTTCTTCCTGCAGCGTTTGCTGCTTCTCCTCAGCATACTGGAGGTGTGTACGCAGACTTTGCAGTTGGTTCTGCAGTCGGTGCTCTGCTTCAAACTTTTCATCTTTCAAAAGTTTATTTATTTCTTTAAGCACGTGCAGCTTTTCATTCTTTCCCTTGACGTGTTCTGTCAACTCAGAATTTTCTTTTTTTAATCTTAAATTTTCTCTTTTTTCAGTCTCTGTACTATTCAGGGCCTCCTTGCAGTCCACCTTCCATTTTTGCACATTTGCTTGGAGGCGGGCTGTCTCCTGGCGTGAGACTTCCATCTCCAGGTTTAGGTTCTGAAGCTCCTTCTGAGAGACTTTGAGATCTAAGTTAAGATGTAGGATAGTTTTCCTTGAAATGTCCAGCTCCTCAGTGAGACTGTGAAGTTCCTTTCTGGAGACTTCCAGTTCTGTGCGGCAGCTGTTGATCTCATGATGTGAGGCATCCAGTGCTCTGCGGAGTGTATGAACCGCCTTCTGAGATACGTCTACCTCTGTCCGGACACTGTTGACCTCCTGTTGTGAGGCATTCAGCTCTATGCGAAGAGTGTGCATCTCTTGCTGGAAAACTGTCATCTGCTTCAGTGCCTCCTCATACTTCCGCTTCAGCTTAGCCATCATTTTATCAGATTGGCTCTGCTTTTCATCCATGGCGGTAATAGTAGAGTTTGCAGTATCTAGCTCAGTCTTGAGATCGTCCAATTCTGTCCTGGCCAAAGAGTACATTGTGAGCACATCTTTCTGTAGCTTCACGTTATTTTCCCGTAGCCGATCACAGTCACGCCTGGCAACCTTCAGGGCATCCCCAGGGCTGGTCAAGGGATCGTCACTCACCGGTTCCGGCTCTGCTTCCCTGGGATGGTTGGTTAAGGTTTTTTCACTATTAGCACCGGACAGACACTTTTTTGGGGTACACGACTTCTGCCTTGGGCCCTCTTGATATTCGCTCATCCGCGGGACGACTTCTCCATTTTCTCTAGGCTGCAGGGCATTTCGGACCCCCTTTTCCTCCGCAAGATCTGCAGATGTGTCTGTTCCTTCCACGGTAAGTGAAGAACCGCTTTTCTTTTTCTTTTTCTTTTTTCGCCTTTTTGTTTTGGATGACACCGTCCCCTCAGGGATACTGGGGTCTCCATCTTCATTCGAAATTTTAGCAGTGTCACTGGATCCATCTGGCTTTTCTTGCAACTGTAATAGCTGACGGAAATATTCGGTGATCCACTGCTCCCGCTCTTTCTCCCGCCGATCATATTCGTCATCATAGGGAGCGGTCTTTTCGGTTCGTACCGAGTTCAGGCACCCCCACCATTCTTGGGGTGTTTTGTGGGTGTGACTCGGTTTGGGTTCCCCATAAGAGATGTCTTCCTCCTCATCGGCCTGGAAGTGCCACTCTTCCGTGGGGTAGGGTTCATTACAGGAACGCTGTATTTTTTCTTCCATTTTGGGGCCATCAGGTATATTTTTCTTCCTGACCTCTGGAGGTGCTATTGCAGCTGTTGTCACTGTATTTGCTAGAACCTCGAACAGTTCTAGACCTACAGGTGGGCATATTTTGCTTGTAGAGGCCTCTCTGTAGACTTTTCTTCCCTTTGGTAAGTTTTACAACATTAGCATTACTGTGCATGCATTCACTCTCGTTGTCTGAATAAGGCCTGAAGGGACACTGCTCCGTGTGGTGGGGTTCTTTACACCAGGAACACATTTTCTTCCCTATTTTTACAGAGTCTGTATTTGACTTCAGCTGTGTGGCCATTTTAAATTCCCAAGGTTCTATTTCTTTAAATACAATGCTTGCTAGCTGCCCATTTTCTGGCTTCAGCAAAGGCATTTGCTTTACACTATTTACTTGCTATATACAGTCCCTCCACTTCAGCAAAAGAATTTGGTTTTCTGCTTGAGTTCAGTAATTTTCAGTCTCATCTTTGGGTATTATGGCATTCACTCTCCCAAGATACACAGGCAGACTTTTTTTTTTTTTTACTTGCAGAAAAAAAAAACATTCTTTGCAGTGGAATATTTCTTTCACTCCCGGCAGGGTAACTCAACACTCAGCAATTGGCTTTGGAATACCTTTTACACAGTTCAGCAATCCCTTTTTCCCCTGTAGGGCAATTTTACACTCAGCATTTGTTTGCTGAAAATTCCCCTGCTTCAGCACAGTCTTACATCAATTTTCACACTGTTCTGCATGTACTCCATTCACAGCTGGTAGTCCTATGCGGTGTGGCAACCTTTATTTGCAAAATCAATACCGCTCGGGGGTCACCATCTGTATTCACTGCTTCAGCGAAACTTTTGAAAACAACAAACACCTATCCCTTTTAAGGGCTGACTCACTTCTTGAACCCTGACTATGGCTGGAAGACAAAACCCCTATTTCAATGACAATATTACACTTTATTGTGATAGGCAAATAAGGTTTACCTGCTTCAGCAGTCTCTCTCTCTCTCCTCTTGGGATTGGGGAAAAGAGTCCATCTGTGGTTTTGTAGGTTTCAGTGCAGTGTAAGTTTCCTGCCTGGGTGTGTATCCCTTTAATTCTGATCTCTGCTGCAGGTGAATCTTTGTTTTTGTTGCTCAGGTTTGTTTACAAGACTGTATGCAGGCAAAAGCACACACAAAAAAATCCACAGGCAATCTCCGGCCCTTTAAACTTCAATGGCCACCTCTCATCCCAAATTTATGACACCATATGTAGGAGGACATGTGCAGAGGTACACAATGGAGACTGTTGTAAGGTGAAATTATAACAAGGCTTTATTGTGCCTGTCGCTTTAAACAGCAAAAAAAATCAACATAAGCGAAATAGTGAGCCAACCAAAAACCCCTATATCTGCTTTGGAGACTGTCTATACATGTAGCTCAGCCCTCTCTGACTGGGTTGGTTAGCTAAGCTATTTACCAGCCCCAAATCATGGAGACATTTATCAATACACAGACATAGATAATAGTCTTATACGAAAAATCTTATCTGTTAGCTGGGCTGCTGTAGGGGAAGTTTCTCTGCTCTCCTGGAACCGCACCCTTGTGCGCACAGAAAATGTCAGGCTCCAAGTTTCGAATCTTGTCCCATTTGTCTTGTTGTCAGCTTGTCGCTCAAGACATCTGTCCTTCCTTGGTTCAGCCCCATTGTGGACTAAGGAATCTCTGCTCTGTCTCCAAAGTTCAGCTCAGGTGTGAGCTAAGGAGTCTCACTTCCTGTCTCAAAAGACAGGCTTTTTTAAGCAATCTAATCAGGCAGGTGGTGTTAGTTAATTGCCTACCAGCAGTTAACCACCACACTGCTGGATTAGAGGCACATTTGTGAACAGGGATAAGTCCCCTGTTACAGGGCCTTTCATCAAAGGTTCACCTCCAAGTCATCCCTGGGATTCCCAGAAGTCGCCCCTGAAGTTGGGTACTGTGATGATTGGACCTCGGTCCTGCCCCCATGATGCATCCTGTGATGCATAGTGTGACAACCCTTGTGCGTGCGCTGCATGCAAGTGCTGCAGTACTCCTTTTGGGACTGGACCTAGGCTCTGCCCCCACGCCGCGTCCCATGAAGCAACAGAGGATGTTCTTGTCTACATTTCACGCCAGCTTCGCAATACCAGGGGCACTTGAGGGGATCATGCTATCAAGCTCTCAACCCATTTACCGAGGACAGAATATGTGTGATGACTTACTGCCTGCAGCCTTCCCATTGGTCCTCTGCCTTTTATATGGTCAGTCAGCCCTCTGGCAAATTGGCTGAGCATAAACTTCTGTTTATGTTTCTAGTTCTTGCCTCAAGGATCCTGCTGCCCTGCTGTTGCTCTTGCATCCTGCCTTTATCTCTGTTACCTTGACCTCTGCTTCTACCCGGACCGCTGCCTTCTCTGACCCCTGTCCTTGGCCTGTATTTGGACTCACAACTTCTCTTCTCCTGGACCCCGGCTATGCACAACAACCTTCTGACTTCTCCAACCCCTGACCACGGCAAGTATAATGACCATTCTGACCTCTCCTACCCTGACCCGGCTACACAACCTTCACTCTGCACTCCGGACGTGGTTACACGGTTGTAGGTCAGTGTATATCACTATCCCCACCTTAGTCTCGTGGTCCTGTCCTGTTTGTGGTGAGCACTCGTTTCATTCTAGGATAATGACCCAAAACACAGTATCTTTGCTGCCTATAGTCAGGCAAGCGGAATCCACTGGGTCAGAACCCCGTGAGAGTAAGTACTGTATTGTAACTGTTTCTCGTTATTTTAAATTGTATTAATCTTTGTTATTAATTCACCGTTCTTGGCCCTAATGTTGCAGATTCCCCGATTTGAATCCCATAGAACTGGTATGGCATGCGATGAAACATCACCTAAGAAAATTTGTCAAGCCTGCCAACAAAGATGACCTTGTAAGGGGCACAAATAGTTTCAGGACAAAAACAATTACTGTACAAAGATGCAACAACTATATTAATAATATTAGCAGTGTTTTGCCCGTTCTTTTAGAGCGTAATGGTAATGCGACCGGCATGTCGTTTTGTATGTACGGTACAGACAGGAAGCAGAAGGTAGGTTGACGCTACGTACTTTACAAGTAAAGGTTTTCTCTCTCTGTATGGAGTTTTGATATTAGCTGGAGAAGTGTATCAAAGAGGATACACCAAAGAAATCCCTTTCGTAGGCGCACCGCAGACCTTTATAATATATACGGTCAGGGGTGAATGTAGTGGGTGAAGTTAACTTTATTTCATACTGATGTGTCAAACGTGTAGTTATAATTATAAATATATTATAAAGGTCTGCGGTGCGCCTACGAAAGGGATTTCTTTGGTGTATCCTCTTTGATACACTTCTCCAGCTACTCTAAACCATCCCTAGGCAGCACGCCCTGTCCAACAAGGGGTATAAGAGCGAGGCTCCATCCACCATAGCGAGTTTTGATATTAGCCTTACAGTAAAGTTAATGTTACATTATCATTCCAGGTTTGCAGTAATCCCCCCTTTTCCTTTATTTTCCTTCACAGAATAGTAATGTACAGTATGTGACAAAAAATTATATCTATGGCGCTCTGCACTAGTAATATGTATACCATATATATTATATAAAATAAAATTATACAACCAGTGTCGTGGATTTTCTCCCTTTGGTATAGATGCTCCACACGTGGTGGGTAAACATGTAAGGAAAGAAAATCAAAACATAGTGTATTACTGTTATACACACATACAAACATGCAACATGAGACAGACGCTGAGAACAACAGGTGACAAATTACAAACACATTTAATAAGGTATATCATTAAAAATACATAAAAATACATAAAAACATATATAAGGATCTGGTAGGACACTCCAACTCAAGTGGGGGTACCTGCTTACCGAATGTAAGAAGGTATCAGGCAGTGGATATTTTAAAAGAGTATCCCCTCTTGTGGATGGCTGCTGCTGTAGCGAACTCCTGGGCTCACACGTGTAGTCTCCTGCGTGGATAGTGCAGGCTCCTTCAGCCCGTGGCATCCGCCTCTGTCCGCAGTGGACACGTGATGCTGGCGTGTAAGCTGGCAGCTGTAGACACCTCCTGCCTGGCCGCTGCAAGCGCGCCAACCGGAGCAGATTCAAATGCAGATGGATATGCGCCAAGAAACAGCAGCCCGCAGGTAGCAGCTATCGATTCCAAGGGGGACAGTAATCACCACTGAGTGTGGGAGACCTCACAGAACCACCCTACGCGTTTCGAAAGTAAAACTTTCTTCCTCAGGGGTAACCGTGATATAGGTCCACTGCGGACAGAGGCGGATGCCACGGGCTGAATATATATATTATATATATATATATAAATATAACATTTTTAGAATTGTAAAGCTGGTAATATAAAAGTAAAAAAATGAAAGTTTAAAATATAGTGGTTTTCGATTTCCATCAACATAATTTTCTGGCTATCGATTTGACACTAATTTCTGGAACAAAAATGTTGATAATGCTTTAAGTACTGTACTGTATACAGGTACTGTAGTACGCATGCGCGTATGCACTCCAAAGTGCGCATGCATGTAATCCCAGTTTAGTGCGCATGCGTCAATGCATTTATGGGCTGTGACACGCGTACAGTACAGTATGCGTTTCATTGGGAATTACAGTTACTACTGTACAGTACATTATATTTACCTTCATTATAAACCTTGCCAACCGGTTGGAGATGACCCAATGTCAGGGGTGTACTGTGCGTAGCTGCTGGAGTTGATCATGTAGTCGGCATGATCAGAGCTGTTTGGTCCCTGCTGATGATATTGGGACAGGTAGCCAGATGTAGCCATAAAGGTATAATCAGGTTGAAACAAAAGAAAACAGCGCACAACGCCAAATAGTGAAGCAAATTCAACAATATATTATAGAATTAAAAAGGGGGTAATATATCTGCGTACATAAAAAAGGTTGGTAAAAGGCATGTAGTGTGTATCACACTGTTTACCACTCGGCTGTTAGCTGTAGATTCAGGTGCTTGCTTCCCTCTGCTGCTGCAGCTCAGCTGATTCTGGGGCAGGACGTCAGTCTTTTCACTCCCAAGGGGATTTCCCTTCATGCAGCCAGGTTCAGCAGCTGGTACTGGGGCTCGGTGAAAACGCTCCTGCTTCCTAGCCGATATGAAGCTGCTCCTGTACCTTGGCAGGTGTATCCTCTGCAGAGAGGTTAAAACGCAGCTTGCTGGGGCCCTCAGCGTGCACGATGCCGCTCCGTAGTTTCGTAGAATTAACTACTCCCTGAAGAAGTAGTTAATTCTACGAAACTAGTTGGATGTAACATTCTATTGCCTTATATCTGCTTACATTGGCCTTTGTCTATGTATTGGCCTGTCCTGTTTTTATTCATCCTGTGTGCTGTTTGGACACTTGTGAGAGACTTTGTAAGACTGTTCAAACTTCCTATTGAATCCACCACTGCTGTGTAACAGTGACGTCTTACACAGTCCCGCGACGGAGCGGCATCGTGGCACGCTGAGGGCACCCAGCAAGCTGCGTTTTACCTCTGTGCAGAGGATACACCTGCCGAGGTACAGGAGAGCATCTTCATATCGGCCAGGAAGCGAGCGATTTCACCGAGCCCCAGTACCAGCTGCTGAACCTGGCTGCATGAAGGGAAATCCCCTTGGGAGTGAAAAGACTGACGTCCTGCCCCAGAATCAACTGGCTGCAGCAGCAGAGGGAAGCAAGCACCTGAATCTACAGCTAACAGCTGCCGAGTGGTAAACAGTGTGATACACACTACATGCCTTTTACCAACTTTTTTCATGTACGCAGATATATTACCCCCTTTTTAATTCTATAATATATTGTTGATTTGCCTTCACTATTTGGCGTTGTGCGCTGTTTTCTTTTGTTTCCATTCTCTTAGTGTGTGTGGGGTGCTGAGCCACCCCTGCGTTTACAGCTGCAGACGCCATTATCCCCAACACGGTTATGTGGCACTTATTATTTAATGTATAATTATCTCACTGTGGGAGTTGTGGTTTAATTTTTTATTAATTTTTTATCACTAAATTGATGGTATAGTCACTGCACTGTATATATTTATACATTTAAACTTTATAGGTAGTTAGGTAGTAGCGCACAGTATTGTTTTTTGTTTTTTTGTGTTTACAGTAGTTCTTTACCTTGCGGTTCTGATGTGTCGCCATGAGATCTATGTCTGGCTGACACCATCGCTCTACCAGTTCTTGAAACACCTGTGGGTCTAATGCCCATTCTCCTGGGTGTATAATGTTGTGACTTAGAAAGTCTGCTGTGACATTTTCCAGTCCTGGGATATGTATGGCTGTAATTTCCGATAAGTGGCGCTCTGCCCAAAAGAGGATTTCTGCTGTGAGATTCATCAGCTTTCTGCTCCTGGTTCCCCTTTGTTTGGCTATATATTTGACAACTGACCTGTTGTCTGATTCTATCTTTATATTGCCACCATTTATTTGGTCTTGGAAAGCTTCCAGGGCCCTTTGTACTGCTTTTAGTTCCAGCAGATTTGATGGAAGATGCGTTTCCTGGTTTGTCCAGGTATGGGTATATTTCTACCCCTCTTTCTCTCATTTCTGCCACTAAAGGGGCTACAATTTTTGTAAACGTTCTTGGGGGAGTCGCCAGACCAAATGGCAGTGCTGTGTACTGATAATGATCTTGGTTCACTGCAAACCTTAGAAATCTTTGGTGTCCCTTTGCTATGGGCACATGTAGATAAGCGTCTTTTAAGTCTATCACCACCATCCAGTCTCCTGGTTGTACCTCTTGAATAATCAGGTTCAACGACACCATCTTGAATGTTCTTATTTTCAAGAATGAATTTACCTTTCTTAGGTCTAGGATTGCTATGTATCTCCTGTAGGTTTTTGTACTAGAAATATTCTGGAATAAATTCCACTTCCTCTGTCTTCCTGAGGTACCTTCTTTATTACTTCCGTTTGTAATAACTTCTTTAAAGCCGAATTCATTTGCCTTCTTTTTTCCTTGGACTGTACCCATGTTATTAGGCCCATATTTGTTCTTGGTATTTCTCTGAACTCTATACTGTACCCCTGATGAATGGTTTCTAATACCCAATTGTCCTGTATTGTTTGGTCCCACGTTGCAGAAAACTGCGTCAGTCGCTCTCCTACTGGCAACTGCTGGGCCCTTTGACCTTCATTTGAACTTGTTCTTGGCAAATGATGCTCTTCCTCTGGCACCTCGAAAAAGCCGGTTCTGACCGCCTCTCCATGTTGTTTGCCTTGAAACGACCTGCCAGGTCTATATGTCTTTGCTTCCTTATACTGATTTCTATTAGACTGTTGGAAACCGAATCTTCTGGTCCTGTTTTCCTGGGGCAAAAAAGTGCTCTTACCTCCTGATGCTTTTGTTATTATGGCATCCAGTTTGTTGCCAAAGAGGAATTCACCTTCAAACGGTAATCCGCATAAGCTATTCTTTGATGCTGTGTCAGCCATCCACTGTCTGAGCCATAAAGCCCGTCTTGCAGATACCGCTAGCGCCATAGATTTAGCTGCTAATTTTACCGCATCCAAAGAGGCTTCTGCTATGTAGTCAGTTGCCCACTTTACTTCGGACAGTGCCTTAAGAATAGCACTTCTTTTTACACCCTTGTCTATTGCCTATTCTATGTTGGCAATCCACACTCGCATAGCCCTTGCTGCTGACGTTGTTGCTATGGCTGGTTTGTAGGATCCCCCTGCTGTGACGTATGCTTTTTTTCAATACGTAATCCATCTTCCTATCCATAGTGTCCTTTAATGATGCAGCTTCCTCTATTGGGATAGTGCTCTTTTTTACTATTCTGGATATAGCAGTATCCACCTTTGGGCTAACATCCCCAAATTTTAACTCCTCTTGTGGGAATGGATACATCTTCCCAAATCTTTTAGGCGTAAATACTTTGGCGTCTGGTCGCGTCAACTCTGCTTGAATGAGGTCTTTAATTACCTGATGAATAGGAAAAACTCTACTTTTTCTTTGTCTTGACCCAAAAAGTTTATCTTTCTTGTGGTTTAACTCCTCAGTATCTTCTAATTCCAATGCCTGCCTCATGGCCTTGATGAGTGGATCCACCATTTCTACATTAAATTCAGATTCCTCTTCCTGAATATCCTGATCTGATGAATCCATTTCACCCTCTGATACTTGAAAACAATCAATGTCAGACTCACCTGATGAAAAACCTTTCCCCTTATCCAGACTAGTTTGGGATCTAGATCTGTTTTGCGCAGGGTTAACTGCTTGCTGAACTGCCGCATCAGCACTCTGTTTAACTGCCTCCTTCATCAATACAAGGAAAGTGCTCATTTGTTCGTTGGAATCTCCTGCAGCTGCCTTAAGACAATCTTCACACAATTTCTTCCCTATTAGGGCTGGTTTCTCACAAGCAGCGCACCATCTAGTTTTCTTAGAACCTTCCTTTTATGTTGCAGGGATTCCCCCGTACCCTTTGAAGATTCTGCTTCTGGGAGGGTAACCACCGAACTATTTTAATAAAAACAAAATAAATACTAAATAAATACCCTAATGTATATAGCTCCTCTCTCTTTCCCATGTAGAACTAAAACTAAGGACTCCCCTAGTCTTGGGAACTGAACTTTTAGGGGTCTCCGTCTTGCCACCCGCATGGGCGCGTCGATCGGAGCTTCAGGGCAGAGAGGCTGAGACCCTGGATATCTGCACTAGGTGCAGTAGGTGAGTCCTTTAGAAAATAAAAAATCCTACTCCTAGCTGTGAGGACAGGAAAAAGACTAAGGTGCAGGTAGAGGTAGGGGCCTTATATGGCCTACCTGCAAAAGTCTATTTCCTGTCCTACCTAGAGTGAGAAGGGATTAACCCAAAGGTGCCCACTGCCAGGGTGATCAGGGGAAAAAAAAGTGACAAAAACCATCAACACTAAAGCATATAGCAAACGGAAATATTCCTGTATGCTCATTTGCATGTCTTAGACAGGTCTGCAACCCCGCCCATATACATACATATAGAAATACAAAAGAAAAAAACAGCGCTAAACAAGAAATGTAGATGCACTATAAACAAATGGAACAAATTAACAAATTGACCAATGGAAAAGATAAATGGTAAAAGTTCAATAGTACAATTACAAGTCCTGTCCAGGAGTAGTGGCGGATAAATAAATCCCACTCCACAAAGGTGTTTAATTAGCCAAAAAGCAGAAGCAGGGGGCTGCTGTAAATCAGGGAAGAATCCCTTCCCACAATGAATCTGTAGAAAAAGGGGAGAAGAAACTGCGCCCACCCTAGTGCATTACCAATTGATATCTATCTATATCTAAATCTAAATTAGCAGTGGCCTAAACAGAGATCGAAATTTTATGAGTCATTACTAACACAAGTGAACTCTCTTCCCATGAGCGCTAAAGGCCATGTCTATACATACTGCGCTACATGATTGCATACACAGCTGTCTCTTACACACATTAATACTCCTTGTTTTTCCATCCCTATACACCAATAGGGACCACATAGTATCCACACACACTTTTAGTTGTGCTGCAATCTCTCACATTTCCACAACTACCCACACCATTTATATCCACTCTCACTCCACACACCTTTTGTAAAGCACTGTATATACTGTAGGCTCTCCATTCATTTTTATTCACTAAGATACACACACACACACTCTTACATCACTTGCTTTCAGGAACCTTTTGACACCTCTAGCCATAAAACACATCCACACCGGGGGAAGCACAAGCACAGATAACATTCCAAGAGACACTGTTCTTAAGAATACCTTTTGCTTGCTTCATTCATTGTAACATCGCCGGAAGAAGAGATCAGTGTATCTCGAAAGCTTGCACAAATAAAAGAATTTCGTTAGCCACAGAACGGTATCATCTATTTATTTTTTGATTATTGAAGCTCAACTAACACGGTACTGATACCTCTACATATCTATATCTATATATATATCTATATATCTATATTTCTATCTATATATATATATATATATATATAGATATATATAAAACTGAAATGTTTGCCTGTGGGTTTGTGCGTTTTTTGATTGGTTGTCTCGCCTGCTCACGGCTCTCATTGGCCTGCGGATGGGGTGACATCACGGCTAGGGCTATGAAGGCCGTGACACTCACACCACCCTCAGACCGCATGCGCCTCCGATCCAGTGGTGATATCATAACATGATATGTTATGTATTAACATGCCCTTGGCTTTCTGTATAAATGTCGGGGCACAACTGAATAAAACTTTGAAGTGTCGAAGCAGCAGCCCTGTTGTCTGACTCCTATCTTCCCGAGCTCGTATTTGTCTGTGTTTCGGAGACTGCTAAACCAGTGCTGTCCAAATCACTAGATTGAGTGAAGTGATTCCTACCAAAGTGAAAAAGTAACGCTTTCAATCACTCAGCCTCTCCCACCCCCCGGCTCAAACACCACTCCCTGCAGGCTCCCGTGTCTCCCCCTCCTGCCGCCCGACATCACTCAGCCCCCCTTGGAAACCCTCCATCCGCAGCCTTCTGCGTCTCCCCCACCCGCCGCCCAACATCACTCAGCGCCCCCTCCCCCCGGCTCAAACCCTGCACCCACCAGCTCCTGTCTCTCACCCTCCCGCAACATCACTGAGCACACCACCTACCCACCGCCTCCTGACTCTCCCCCACCCACCACCCCACATCACTGAGACAACCCGCACCGCCACCTTCTGCCTCACACACACCCGCCGCACTCACTACCCACACGCTGACTCACACCCCTGTGCACTGCCATCACTCAGCAGTCGCCACTCCACACACTCACAACACACCTGCCGCCTCACACACGCTCACACCCTACCGCACACACACTCAACACCCACCCGCCGCCCGTACTGAACACCCACCCACCGGATCACACACCATCACACCCTAGCGGGACACACACCTCACACCGACCCACACCGGAACAGGAGAGGACAGCCCTGAACCACACCTGAACCATTGCTGCACACACCCATTCTGTAGCGCATCGCCTATTTCGGAGAAACATCGAGACACACACACACACACCGGGACAACAGGTAAGACATGTCAACCCTGCGCACATGACAACACATACCCACGCCAACTACACAAACACCACCCTCACATTCACTAACAGCGAACACCGTACCCTCGCGGTATCTCTTAGACACTCACCTTTTACAATCCTCCCACTTGCTAGAACACTCGCACATATTCTACATTTATATTTCTCCTCTCCCATATGACATTACTTTTTCATTCACCTGCCCACAGACATACAACTATCGTGCTACTATATACATTCATCATTTCTGTGTATGCTAATGCTATGTGTATGCCCTCTGTAATACAATTATACATACTGTGGAATGTCATTATGAAACACAGCTCTCATAATGTATTTTTGTCACATTCACTTCACTGTTTATGGTATTGCACGTTAAAATAAGCCAATGTTCATTCAAGTTGCCAACTCTAAGTGCCTTCGCTCACACACCTGCACCCATTAACTCTACACATTGCAATATTTACTTTGTAATACACCTACAACATTGGGCACATGCACACAACTGTCTCACTACTATGTACACTACCAACAATTAAAAATGTGCTGCAGTGTGTATTACACAACAACACAATGCATGCTCACGACTGTGACCATTACAAATTCCTGCCATTATGTTTTCTTGACTGTGCGGATTACAAAGTTACACAATTATTTATTGTCTCATCATAATATCAACTGTTTGTGCACTTCACACATCACCTTTAGGAAATATTACTTCCCTGTGAACACATCTTACTACACTCACTGTGTTCTGTATTACGCCTGCAGTCCTCACAACGCCACTCAATTCATGCTTTCACACTCACCTTCCCAACCATACTACCCCGCTGCACCACCACGCCACACACTGCCTTGCACAGCACACACTTTTTCAGACCACATCTGCTCTCAAAACAATCACTGTCTATACAACTGTGTTATCCAGATGCACTCACACTTGCTCACTATCTGTAAGGGATCGGGGGACACGCGTCTAACAGCGGGTCCCCGTCACCCCGGCTCCCAGTACTGCCGCTCGTCCCAGGCCCCCTCCCCGTCAGCTCCTTAACCGCTCTGGTCAGACGCCACGCCGTTCCTCTGCGGCACACGCCGCCTCTGCCCACACGCTGCAGGGGCGTGCGCGTGGGAGTGTTACAGGGCGTGCGCGTGGGAGTGTTACAGGGCGCGCGCACCGTCCTCTTCTACACGCCTCCTGCAGCCTTGGCTCCATCTCCCAGCAGCTGGAGGCTATTCCCACAAGGGAACACCACACCAGGCATCCTAACCTATCCCTGTGACCGCTCAGTCAATCCCCCGCTCCACCTCTTGCCCCCATTGGTTCTCCGGCATTTATAGTTCCCGTCTGCCCTCTCCTAACTCGCTCTGCATAGTTTTCCTGTGGCTCTATGGGTCAATGGGTCTATGCCTGGCTCTCTTTTGTGTTGCAGCTCACGCTCCAGTCCCTGCCCTCGTTTGATACCCTTGGATTTGATCTCGGCTCTCGTTAGACTTCGTGTACCTCGCTATTCCCTGGACTCGGCTATGGACCTCACTACGCTGCTCTCTCCTGCTCCTGACCTACGGCTTTCGGATCTTTACCCTCGGACCTCTAGCACCCCGGACGCAGCAAGTATCAGGCTAACCCTTTCTCACCAGGCCCAGCAACGCATCATACCACACTTCGGGCACGCCCTCACTGCTGTGGGTGCATGTTATACCCTTCCCCACCTTATTATTGGGGACTGGCCAGGTCTGTGGGCAGTCAAGCGTTACACTATCACGCCTATCTCTGTAAATTTTACATCAATAATACATATACACAATATACCTTTCTTTACATATTAACACACCCACCTACACTCTCATAACACTACGTACTCTCCTACCCCACACTGTCTCATTGTATCACTGCATCACCTTTCACCTACACAACCATACACACACAAACACAACGCACATCACAGGACACAAGTACCTATGCAATATATTGTACAACTGATTCCTCATTCACTCTGTTTGCTTTTTCCTACTCTGATATTCACTCTGCACATGTTATTTTCTTCATTCAAGTGTGCCCGACACAACATGGCTCCCAAAAAACACACAAACATTCAACCACTTCATCACACCAAAAATCTGTCAGTTCTCATGCAAAACAAAGACAACAGAACTGTGGCGGGGAAGGGGTTAACTGGGCTTATAATAACGTTCAGGCTTACTTGGTTAACCGTGACTCGTGTGTTAGGGTCTTAGAGTGTCAGCTCTGGGATCCAGATGTCAAAAATGTATTACTGCAACTGTATACTGATTTTGCGACAATAAAGAATGATGTGATTTTATCTCCTTTCCGGGGATGCTGGGATCGGGAGATTTCTAGGCTGTAAGTTTCAGGGTGGGTTTGGCGGAGAAAGTCTGTGTAGTGTATGCGTCTATGTAGCGGGGTTCCGGGTTATGGGGTACCCCAAAAAGTTGTATACGGAGATGGAGTGATATCCTCTGATACTGCTAAGCGCATTACTCCGCCAAGCTTGTACCCTGAAAACGCTCTTACGACTCACTGCCAGAGTCCCTGCTGCCGCATCTTCCAGACAAGGTAAATGAGTATGAAGGGGTTAAAAGATATCTGCAAGTATACACAGAGTTCTTAGTATAGCATGGGGCTCCCCAGTATAGCAGAGGTACCCACATACTGTACATGCCCAGGTATCCTGAGCCTAGAGTAGGAGTTCAGGAAGGTGCTCACGCTAAGGTTATGAAGCTGAGCAGATTTGCAGTGTTTAAAAGTATATTTCTAATGTGTGCCAGGAATGAGGCTAGTGATTTGTAGAGGATAAACACTCACTCCATGCATGACACCAGAATAGGAACTCATAACTTTTTGCATGCAGCAGACAGGACACCACATCTTTTATTAAACGGGAATAGTTTAATATGTATAGATATTGCTGACCTGTATATGAGCTGAGGGCTTTCTAAGTTATAGACTCTGGAAGGCACAGATGGTTACCAGGCTCGGCTCCGTTGTGTCTGTCCAGGGGCCATACTTAAAAGGGCTCAGAGATGCCTAGGTGTGAGGTCATATGGGCCCTGCCATTATTATAGAGCACCCATATCCTGGCATGAAACAAGGCAACCTAACACCCTTTGCTAAACAGCCAGCCGCTGCGGAGCCTCGCACCGTGGGGGGGTGAAGGGGCAGAGGGGGCGAATTCACCTGCCCGGGGAAAAGGCTCAGGGGTGGGAAACCCTGTATGAGTGTTTTAGATTGGTCGTTATGCGGTTGCTAAGGTTTTTTGATTGGGCTGCAGGTTTTCTGGGACCTGGACACCAGAGGTTTCTGTTCTAAGAGTTCCATCTAAGAGTTCCATCTAAGAGTTCCATCAGTTCCATCTTGTGTGATTCACCCGAGATTCAGTCCCATTGGAGAAGTGGCCTGGAATATTTTGCTGTGTGTTTGCAATTAGGAAAGATTAGTTTGTAATCCCAGTTTTCCAAAGTAAGTGTGTCTTTTTACTGTATTTTTGTGTAACATAGTTGTGTGCGTTCATTAGGGGAATAAACGCAATTTATTTTTATCTCTCTGCTTGCTCAATCAATGATCCCGGTAATTAAAAGGTGTAAAAGTGGTAATAAGCTGGTACTCCCGTGACAAGCTTTATTTAATGGTGGCAGTGTGTGGCATAGATTGAGCCTATGTTATAAAATCCTGCGGGGTATTATAACATAGGGGGAAACTCGAAGATTGCGAGCTCCCAAAGCAAGACAGGTTCTCCCTGTCACTTAGCTTAGTGCCTGCGGGCGAACATGGACAAGCAATGCACCAGGATTGTTACCCAGTGTAAGAGCTGCAGTTTATCAACAGACGGTCGGTCAGAGACACAGCTGGAGGACTTGGAATCTCACAAAGCAGTTACTGCTTCACAAGAGGAGTGGACACTCACAACTGCAGTGGCAACAGACTCTCAGCAAACCAGGAAAGAGGAGGTTAAGCCAGCCCTGGTAGAGACAGAAAGACATGGGGAGGGAATTGGCACCCCAGGACTTGCCGCACGTTTTGGCTCATGGAGAAGGGTTACCCAGACAGGGGTCACATGGACCCGGGTAGCCCCCAGCTCATCTGCAGTTGCAGAGCCCACCGGGACAGCCAGGATGCAAGAGGTTAATTCAGCACTGGTGAGCATGAAAGAACAAGGGGAGGGAGCGGGTCACCACATGGACACTGTTGGGGGGCCATTCATAGAGTGCAACCGCGGTAGCCCCAATCACTAGCGGTCTCTCTACGCCCGGAATTGCCGCTCTGCTTGCCCCGTGGGGACGGAGGGCTGCCCAGGACTTGGCCACACTGGCCAGGGCAGCCAAAAGCACACCTCAAAGGATTCTACAGTCTGCAGTCATTGGAAGTGCACCCAAAGTTGCAGAGGTTATCCCGGGGAGGGGTTGCTCTCAGTCCCACCAGATTGGTCAGTCAAACCCAATCTGTCAGGACCAGGGAAGGTCCAGTGTACCCCATCAGGGGCAACATTCTGAAGCTGCGAGGCCGGTCGCCCGTGTGCGGCTGGCATACACAGAGGAGTCAAGTCCACCCGTGGAATCAACCCACAGAGGGACGTCCACGGAGAGATCTGCGCTTGACCCCCAGGAAACAGCAGCAGAAATGGAGGGACATCAGTTTGCACCAATCCAGGTGCCACCCAGCGATGTCCAGCGGGCACCGTTGTGCAAGTGACCATGGGAGTTTGCCAAGCAGCTGGCTTGCGTGACTCCAGTGTCACTGTTACTCTGGTCCGACCTGATATGGCGAAACCAGAGGATCTGCTCCCCGGACCGGGGGTGCAGATGCTCCTGCCAGGTGAAGGGCTGCGGCTCACACTGGTTGCCCGGGTCTTTTGTGATTGGGGTACCGGGGCATGGCATAAAAGAGGAGGCGGTATTGCCCGGGTTAGATGCTGAGGTCCGCCTTGACAATGACCTGGGACATATTACATGCGTGTTTACGGCAGAACTGGCTCTTGTTGCAACGATTACAAGGAGCCAGCGATCAGGAGTTGCACCTGAAGGATCCACCATCCCCCTGCATTTGGGACCAACAGTTCCAAGGGTCTCTGCGGAGACCAGGCAGGTAAGCCAGACTGAGTCGCGGCAGTGTGCTGACTTACCTTGCCCTTTACATGTTCCTGGGTTCCCTGACTTTGAGACTAAGTGTGGGGGGCCAGAATTAGGGACACAGTTTAGGGGTGCGGTGCGGTCTGAGCCCAGAGAGAAGCGCAGGAGGCTCCAGGTGTCCGAGTCTGACTCGGCCAGTGGGTCAGACCGGGACTCCTGGCACCGCAGGCTCTTGTGTGCAGAGCCGGGGTCTACCAGTTTAGATAGGGTTGGACTGGTAGAAGACAGCTAGGAGTACAGAGGGAATGTAGGCAACCATTGTTACACGGGGTCCATTTCATACCACTAGCAGAGCATCAGGGGTCCACTCGCAAGAGAGCTCAGCTGTTGCAGCCTTGCTACGGGCTGCAGGCATCAGGGGCTGTGGCAGAGTTGTGCCACGCCAGGGATGCCTGGCA
Source organism: Ascaphus truei (assembly GCA_036426205.1). Taxonomy (NCBI): domain Eukaryota; kingdom Metazoa; phylum Chordata; class Amphibia; order Anura; family Ascaphidae; genus Ascaphus; species Ascaphus truei. The sequence continues at coordinate 17,296 of WSYH01001589.1, read as the reverse complement.
GCAGGTAGGGAATGTGGGAGATCATGCGAGGCCAGCCCTGAACCCGTTACAGGTAATAGGGGAACCTTACCAAGGGGTAGCTATAGACATAGTGGCACCCCTCATGATCCACAGTTGGTCTGGCCAGTGTTACATGCTCATGGGTGTAGATTTGTCTACCCAGGATCCATCAATGCGAGGGCAGGGGCAGAAGCATTGTTAGAGATTTTTCCTAGAGTATGTAGCCCTAGTGAGATTCTAACTGATCAAAGGTCACAATTCAGGCGTGAATTGTTACAGGGTCTCTGGGGTGTGTGCGGGGTAAAGCACCAGCACACCGTCCCTTATTACCCCCAAGCAAACGGTTTATGTGAGAGGTTCAATGGGACCCTGAAGCAGTTGCTTCCGGCTGGTATAGGGGATTGAAGGAACAGAGTGGGAGATTCACTTACAGCACTTGCTGTTTGCATACCGAGAGGTACTGCCAGAGTCTACCAGGGCCTCTCCCTTCAAGCTGCTATATGGCCGCAGGGTCCGGGAACCTCCTGACTCTGTGAGGGGTGGAAGGGGAACATTACCCAGACTGATGCGTCTGTGCGACAGTCTGTGGCAGCTCTCAGAGACCAGTTAGAAATGCTTATGGGGTTGGCACAGGCTGATCTCAAGTAGATTCAGACCAAGCAGCAGACTTGGTGTGATTACAGTGCCCCTAGCAGCTCATTCATTCCAGGATAGCACGGACTTGTTCTGCAGCCCACTCCGCAGAACAAATTAAAGGCTGTCTGGTCTGGACCGTACCCGGTTTTCAGGAAAATGAATGAGTACACCTATGGTGTACAGGAAGATGGTGAGACAGAGAGAAACAGGGCTTATCATGTTAACATGTGTAAGGAGTATTTCAAGCAGAGTGTGGCATCAGTGCTGCCTATTTGTAGCACTCTGATGTGGGACCTGGCAAGCAATGCTCTGCCTGACCTCCTAGGGGAATCTAGGCAGGGGGGCACAGGGGAGCAGGTAGGAATAGGGTCCCAGCTCAGTGCAAATCCCACAGACCCGGGAGGCTAGGGAGAAGTCAGCATTTATCATTCCCAGTGGTCTCTATGCATTTTTGGTGATGCCATTTGGGCTGAGAAATACTCTGGTTACCGTCCAACGCCTGGTCAGTAGGGTAGTGGAAGGGATGCAACGGTTTGCAAGGGCATACATGGATAACATTGATGGAGTTGGTAAGTCGTGGGGCTTACATTTTGTTTCTGTAGCTGCAGTGCTGCAGAGGATCAGGGAGGCAGGGCTGACACTGAAGCCTACAAAGTGTGTAGGGGGCATGGCTGAGGTACTGTACCTGGGGCACAGAGTGGGTGGAGGGCACGCAAAGCGAGAACCAGAGGGGGGGGAAGGCAATAGGGCAGGCACTGCAGGGTACTACATGAAGGTTGTTCCCAAATACAGCGCCGTGGCCAAACCCTTGACTGACTTGACCCAAAAGTGACTCAGTTCTGGTAGCCTGGTCTCCGGCCTGTGAAACAGCGTGTCAGGCACTGTAGGCAACGCTGGCTAGTGCACCCATGCTGGCTGCACACGCCTACAGCAAAATGTTCCTGATACAGACCAATGCCTCTGACTATGTTCTCGGTGCTGTACTCCGTCAGAGGGGCAAGTTGCTACGCTGGACTCTTGCATTGCAGAAGTGTGACTTCACCATCCCGCATAAGGAAGGCAGTGCGCACAGCAATGCCTATGGACTTTACCGCCAGGACAATCCTCATCAACTAATATACTCAAGACACAGGCCAGTTAAACCGCCAGACGAGGCGATTGTAACACAGCCTGCAATCGAGTAGGGGAGGTGTGGCGGGGAACGGGATAACTGGGCTTATAATAAAGTTCAGGCCCATTTGGTTAACCCCGACTCGTGTGTTAGGGTCTTAGAGTGTCAGCTCTGGGACCCAGATGTCAAAAATGTATTACTGCAACTGTATACTGATTTGGCGACATTAAAGAATGATGTGATTTTATTTCCCTTCCGGGGATGCTTGGATCGGGAGATTTCTAGGCTGTAAGTTTCAGGGTGGGTTTGGCGGAGAAAGTCTTTGCAGAATGCGTCTATGTAGCGGGGTTCTGGGTTATGGGGTACCCCAAAAGTTGTATACGGAGATTGAGTGATATCCTCTGATACTGCTAAGCGCATTACTCCGCCAAGCTTGATATTTAATGGTGGCAGTTGTTGGCATAGATTGAGCCTATTTATAAAACCTGCGGGGTATTATAACATAGGGGAAACTCGAAGATGTGCGAGCTCCCAAAGCAAGACAGGTTCTCCCTGTCACTTAGCTTAGTCCCTGCGGGCGAACTGGACAGGCAATGCACCAGGATTGTTTACCCCGTGTAAGAGCTGCAGTTTATCAACAGACGTCGGTCCAGAGACACGCTGGAGGACTTGGAATCTCACAAAGCAGTTACTGCTTCACAAGAGGAGTGGACACTCACAACTGCAGTGGCAACAGACTCTCAGCAAACCAGGAAAGAGGAGGTTAGCCAGCCCTGGTGAGACAAAAGACATGGGAGGAATTGGCACCCCGAATTGCCGCACGTTTTGGCTCATGGAAAGGGTTACCCAGACAGGGGTCACATGGACCGGGTAGCCCCCAGCTCATCTGCAGTTGCAGAGCCCACCGGGACAGCCAGGATGCAAGAGGTTAATTGCAGCCTGGGAGCATGGAAAGAACAAGGGAGGGAGCGGGTGTCACCAATGACACTGTTGGGGGGCCATTCATAGAGTGCAACCGCGGTAGCCCCAATCACTACGGTCTCTCTACGCCCGGAATTGCCGCGTCTGCTTGCCCCGTGGACGGAGGGCTGCCCAGGACTTGCCACACTGGCCAGGGCAGCCAAAGCACACCTCAAAGGATTCTAACAGTCTGCAGTCTTGAAGTGCACCCAGTTGCAGAGGTTATCCGGGAGGGGTTGCTCTCAGTCCCACCAGATTGGTCAGTCAAACCCAATCTGTCAGGACCAGGGAAGGTCCAGTGTACCCCATCAGGGCAACATTCTGAAGCTGCGAGCGGTCGCCCTGTGCGGCTGGCATACACAGAGGAGTCAAGTCCACCCGTGGAACAACCCACAAGAGGGACGTCCACGGAGAGATCTGCGCTTGACCCCCGGGAAACACAGCAGAAATGGAGGGACATCAGTTTGCACCAATCCAGGTGCCACCCAGCGCATGTCCAGCGGGCACCGTTGTGCAAGTGACCATGGGAGTTTCGCCAAGCACTGGCTTGCGTGACTCCAGTGTCACTGTTACTCTGGTCCGACCTGATATGGCGAAACCAGAGGATCTGCTCCCCGGACCGGGGTGCAGATGCTCCGTGCCAGGTGAAGGTCTGCGGCTCACACTGGTTGCCCGGGCTTTTTGTGATTGGGGTACACGGGCATGGCATAAAAGAGAGGCGGTATTGCCCGGGTTAGATGCTGAGGTCCGCCTTGACAATGACCTGGGACATATTACATGCGTGTTTACGGCAGAACTGGCTCTTGTTGCACACGATTACAAGGAGCCACGATCAGGATTTGCACCTGAAGGATCCCCACATCCCCCTGCATTTGGGACCACAGTTCCAAGGGTCTCTGCGGAGACCAGGCAGGTAAGCCAGACTGAGTCGCGGCAGTGTGCTGACTTACCTTGCCCTTTACATGTTCCTGGGTTCCCTGACTTTGAGACTAATGTGGGGGGCCGAATTAGGGACACGTTTAGGGGTGCGGTGGCATCTAAGAGTTCCATCTAAGAGTTCCATCAGTTCCATCTTGTGTGATTCACCCGAGATTCAGTCCCAATGGAGAAGTGGCCTGGAATATTTTGCTATGTGTTTGCAATTAGGAAAGATTAGTTTGTTATCCCAGTTTTCCAAAGTAAGTGTGTCTTTTTACTGTATTTTTGTGTAACATAGTTGTGTGCGTTCATTAGGGGAATAAACGCAATTTTTTTTTTATCTCTCGCTTGCTCAATCAATGATCCCGGTAATTAAAAGGTGTAAAAGTGGTAATAAGCTGGTCCTCCCGTGACAAGCTTGAACACCCTCCGACTACACTTGAAACAGACACACAAATACCTGCTACCTCAAGTGCACCATATTACACCACACACACACACACACACACACACACACACACACACACACACACACACACACACACACACACACACAGACACACACGTCACCCCATTTGAAAAGCACCGCCAAAGAGCAAGAAGATCACGGACAGCAGAGACAACACAGCAGCATGAGACACGACTTCAACAACATAGACAAAGAGACACTACATCAAGGGCAGCAGAAAACAAAAACACCAGCATCACACCCGACTTCAAAAAGACAGAGAAAGAGCAACAACATCACGGGCGGCAGAGACCCCAGAGCAGCATGAGATACGACTTGCAAAACAGAGACAAAGAGCCAGAACATCAAGGGCAGCAAACCCGCCCCCCCCCCCCCCCCCGCCAGCATATGATACACTCAACAACCCAGAAAACACACACTACATCACGGGTACCTCAACTTTACAATTTGTTGCGAGCGGCTTTTAACTACGATCCTCACATCGAGTACGATCAACATCCAAATGTTAATATTGGACATTGACACAATATGTTGTTACTGTCAAGCCAAGAAATTTAAAAACGAATCTCCTGGAATGTGCATTCAGAGTTGTAATGTTCTACTACCGCCTCTGGAATCACCCCCAAATGAGCTTGATTCCTACATGTCAAGGACTACTTCACAATCAAAACATTTCCTCAAGAACATAAGAAAATACAACTCCTGTTTTCAGGTGACATCCTTTGGTGCTACATCTATACTTGAACAAATAGGCTTTGTCACTACTATCAAAGTGCAAGGTCAGGTGTACCACAGGGCCGGATCTGTTCTCCCATTACCGGATGAAACTCCTAAATGTTTACAAATGTACTTTATGGGGGACGAGCAACAAGAAGCGGATCAATGATGCCATTCTCTTCCCGGCATAAGACGTGATATTGTTGTACACTTACAAAAGGATGTTACATCAACACAACCATCTAATTAACACCTTCAAAAACATCACTAGAATGCATGCCGACTGATGAATACAAGGTGGTCATCCGAGCTGACAAAACACCAGTGGGTCAACATGAACGTCGCTTTAATGCTCCACAAATCAACGAAGTTGCAATAGTTATAGCAGGCGAACAATTTGATCAACGTGACATAATTATTCAGAGGCGCGGTGATTCGCTGCAACGCATTTGTGAAACACAATCGATCATATGATTCACTTCAATAGCCACTGATATTTTTCAACGATGATGATGGATATCACTTCAACATCATGCAAGTAGACCCAGCTTCACATGCACCGACAAATAAAACAGTTTCAGCTATGGACTTCCACGCCTACAGAATGATAAGAGATGGATCACAGAACCACACTTTAAATTGTCGCCAACTTTTTCATCAGTTTATTGTTGACATGTATGCAAAATTTGAGAGCGGGCGTCTTTTCTACACAAGTTTACATCAAAAACAACTTTGCGTCGATCAATACATACATCTGAAGGATGCTGTACTCAACGATGGTCAAGTTGATGGGAAGATTCGCCATTCGGGCGATTCTGTCCCCTTAACCCTCACCTGTCGGTCCTGGGCGAAAGACACTCAGAGAGGGCATCCTGCGCACGGTCTGATCCCCAGGTTGCGGTGCGTCGTCTGCGTTCGGCAGTGAGAGTTGAGCAGCGAGCGGACATTGCACGGGTCCCACGGTCCCCTACAGGTCCCGCCCCTCGTTCCATCACTGGACTCCGTCCCGACTCTGAGATCCGCAATTTGCGGTGCGGCACTACTGCGCGGGATTCCTGCTCCTCCTCGGATCCCGCCTCCTGTCTACGCCCCCATCCTGTGGACTGCTACGCACAGCGGCCATGCGCGGTTTCCTGCTTCCTCTCGGGTCCCGCATCCAGTCTCCGCGACGACGCGGGTGCTGCGACGTGCACACAAGGTACACGACCGGGTCGCCCAGTACTTGCACGGGTAGCGCGCAATAGATGGTAGCTCCACCTCCACATAGGCTGTACCATAGAACACACCTGTGTTCCAGCAGCCTATCGGCAGAGGACTTCCTACTTCCTGATTGCCTCCCATTGGTGGGAGGTCCTATTTCTATCTTGTTTGTGCACTCACTGATTGCCGAGCATAACTCCTGTATGTGACGCTGTACCTCGCTGCTATCCTGTATCCTGCCTTGCTGTCTAAATCCCTACTGCCTGACCTGTCTTTAGACTTTGACCTTGTGATACTCTCCTGTACTGATCTCTGGCTTTGGAACGACTACTCTCTTCTCTCCGGCACTGACCCTGGCTTTACGACGATCCCTCCTTCTCCAGTCCTGATCCCGGCTACGTACCCCAAAGATCCGTCACTCCTACTCCTGAATTTGGCAAGTACACGGACTATGTCTTGTATAATCCAGACCCTGCTAGCAGGACCATCCTACACTCTAGACGCACCCTCGCGGTTATGGTCAGCCTTTTGTCTCAATCCCTACTTCAGCCCAGTGGTCGCGCCTCGTTTGTAGTGAGCTACGCATTACAGTTGACAACATTGGAAAAATGCTCATTCTACCTGTTACCTTCACAGGAAGCCCTAGGCACATGCAAGAATATGACCAAGATGCCATGTCATATGTTCGAGCATATGGATGGCCAGACTTCTTTATTACCTTTACATGTAATCCAGCTTGGACACAGATAAAAGAACAACTTTCATGTGGACAGGTACCCAGCGATCGACACGACTTAATAGCCCGAGTCTTCCGACAAAAGTTCATCAAATTAATGAACCTCATGACCAAGAGTCATGTTTTTGGACAAACAAGATACTGGATGTACTCTATTGAGTGGCAAAAACGAGGACTTCCACATGCTCATATTCTCATATGGCTGAAAGAAAAACTTCATCCAATCGAATAAATCGATAATGTTATATCTGCCCAGTTGCCAAATCCAGACGCAGACCCAATACTCTCTGCAATAGTGACCAGAAATATGATTCATGGACCATGTGGAAACCTTAATCTCATTGCCCCATGTATGAAGGACGCAAAGTGCACCAAAAAATATCCCAGACAATTGAATACAGACACACAAACTGGAGATGATGGATCTCCTCGCTATAGAAGGCGCGCTCCATCAGACGGTAGATAAACAGCAACACTGAATCTTCAAGGGAACTGGGATATCGAAGTGGACAACAGATGGGTTGTTCCATATTCTCCACGACTTTCTAAAAAATGTAACGCCCACATAAATGTAGAATACTGTAATTTGGTCAAATCCATCAAATACTTTTGCAAGTATGTTAACAAGGGAAGCGACATGGCAATTTTTGGACTCACACATGACAACAGCCGTGACGAAGTTTCTCCGTACCAGTTGGGAAGATATATCAGTAGTAATGAAGCCATTTGACGCATTTTCAGCTTTCCTATTCACGAACGCCACCCAACCGTTGTTCCCCTGACTGTTCATTTAGAGAACGGACAGAGTGTACTGTACGTCACACCTCATAACGCTGAGGCACTTGCTGCTCAACCACCAAACACTACTTTAACAGCCTTCTTTCAATTACGTCAACATGACTCCTTTGCAAAGACATTACTTTATCCTGACACTCCACGATATTACACTTGGAATTCCTCACGAAAAATGTTCAGCAAAAGAAAACGTGAGTCCCAGTTCCAGGACAGGTTGCCGTTGCCAGCGAAGCCTTGGGTCGTGTGTATACAGTTCATCCAAACAACGCAGAATGTTTTTTTCTGAGAATGTTACTTTATACAGTTCCAGGACCAACTTCTTTTACAGCTCTCAAAAACAGCCAACGGGAAAGTGTGTGACTTACAGAGAAGCTTGCTAAAAGCTTGGTTTTTGCCATTATACTCACCACCTGCAACCCATCGAACCCCAACAGTCTATGGGAGACTTATCGAGAAAACAGGAGTGATAATATAATTGCCAAAGCACGTACAGACAACCCAACACTGGATTTACAATTTTCACCCGAGATCTTCAATGCGGTCCTCATATTGTTGGAAGATAAAGGTCTAGCCATCAATAACAAGACACTACTTCAGTTAGCAATTTATTTTCTTCTGTGTGAGGAGGAGCGCTGGTGATGTCCAGTGATATATGAAATATAAAATGACAATAATAGTGCAGATGGTTATAATTAGTGGTGTATCAGTCTGTAGGCTCTGATAAGGTTGCACTCACAAGAATCCTGGTGTAAGAGACATATCAGACACTCTTCTCTCTCTGACTAGAGCCCTTTAGGGGATCGATATCCCAGGAAATCCCTTAGTGGGTAGGAATGGTGTAGATCGAAAAATATAGGGAGAAAAAAGCCACAATAGTGTGTATTGTACGACCAAATGTATTCAAACAAGAAAAGAAAAAAAAGAGTAATCTCACTCACATTTCAAATAGACCAACATGTGTGGGAGAGAACCGCCGACAGGGTGGGAGACTTCGTCTGTTAAGGCTTCCACACGTCTCGCTCGCATCTCGTCCTCTGCTTCCACATAGGTTAATACCGGATGTTGTCACAGTTAAGGGCGGAGGAGCATCTTGCCTTGGGATTCATCTTGATTCCCCGTCTCACCACACTCTGGTCCTCTTAGAAAAGCTGACAACGCGTTTCACTCTTGCTTCTTCAGGAGTCATCAGACTACTTCAGTTACTTCTACAATATCTTCAACGTCATCACCGTAATCTACTTAATACAGACCTAATGCGAGAGAGAAACTACAATGTTGAACATCTACGAACATATGTGGCATCCAGAAAACCCCTGTTACTCGCAAAGCAACATACCACATATCAGAACATAATGGACCAGATCACAAAGGAAGAAGGTGCAATAATTTTTCTGGATGCTCCAGGAGGAATGGGAAAAACATTTCTCATCAACTTACTCCTTGCTGGAATCAGAATGCAGAATCATTTGGCCCTTGCAATAGCATCATCTGGCATTGCAGCCACTCTTATGGATGGAGGAAGAACAGTGCACTCCGCACTCAAATTACCTCTAAACATTGCCAATGAAGAAAACCCAACGTGTAATATTACCAAAGCATCTGGTCAAGCACACGTACTACAAACTTGCAAAATCTTCGCCTGGTATGAATGTACGATGGCTCACAAGAAATCACTTGAAGCCCACGATTGAACATTAAAAGACTTACGTAATAGTCATAAACTCATGGGAGGAGATGTCATACTTTTAGCTGGTGATTTTTGACAAACACTTCCAGTCATACCAAGATCCACACCAGCACACGAACTTCATGCATGACTAAAAGCTTCTAAATCTGTAGCGACACATCAAAAAATTTCCCTTAACAACATATATGCGAGAACACCTTCTAGGGGAGTCAAGATTTTGCTGACAAGCTTCTTCAAATTGGTGAAGGTACTTTCCCCACTCAGTTGCCATCAGGTGAAATTCATTTTCCACCCGATTTTTGACACATGATGACATCGCTTACAGACCTCATACATCACGTATATCCAAACATATTGGCAAATTACACAAATCACCAGTGGCTGTGTGAACGAGCCATCCTTGCAGCAAAAAAATATTTCTGTAAATGACAAATAACATTCAGGATATGCTTCCAGGCACACTTACTCAATACAAGTCAATCGATACGGTGGTGGATGCCGACAAAGCCGTCAACTATCCAACAGAATTCCTCAACTCACTGGACCCCCCGGGAATGCCACCACATCAACTTTGACTCAAACTTGGAGCACCCACCATGCTACTTCGCAAATCGCAACACACCTAGCCTGTGTAATGATGGCACAAGACTCTGCATAAAAAAAATTGATGCCCAACCTCATTGAGGCAACTGTATTGACCAGAAAAGCAAAAGGAGAAGATGTCTTCATCCCCCGCATTCCACTCATTCCAACAGACATGGTGTTCACTTTCAAACGCCTCCAGTTCCCGGTCTGACTGACCATTGGTATCACCATCAACAAGGCACAGGGACAGTCAATCAAGTGCACTGGTATCAACTTAGAATTACTATGTTTCTCCCACGGCCAGTTATATGTGGCGTCTTCTAGAGTGGGCGCACCAAATGAGTTGTATATCTTTGCTCCAAGTGGAACAACACAAAATGTTGTTTATAAAACAAGCCTTACAATGAACATGCAGTTTGATCATCCTACCTTTGCCATCCATACTTATTGCCACCAGACGACATGTCACTAATCAATATTGTAACGAGTGTCCATATTTCTGTAACATCCACTTCATTTTTACATCCATTTTGTCACCTAAATCTACATTGTCGTGTGGTGTGTTTACAATTAACCTTTTGTATACGTTACATACCATATGACATGACGTTATCATACATTTTTTTTTCTACATTATTATACAACCTTTCTGCTAAATAGTGAACCTATTCATAACCTTCCAGTCCTAAACTCAACATGGCTAAAACAGAGCTCCTCATACTTCCTCCCAAACCTGGCCCTACTACCTCCTTCCACATTACTGTTGGAACAACGATCATTCACCCAGTAGCCCAAGCACGCTGCCTAGGGGTCAAACTCGACTCCTCTCTCACATTCACACCTCACATTCAAAACATTTCTAAAACCTGTCGCTTTTTCCTCCGCAAAATAACAAAGATACGCCCTTTCCTCTGTTGCTCGACAGCTAAAACTCTGACTCAGGCCCTCATTCTCTCCAGTCTTGATTACTGTAAGCTCCTCCTGTCCGGCCTTCCTGCCTCTCACCTGTCTCCCCTACAATCTATCTTAAACGCTGCTGCCAGAATCAGTCTACTCTTTCCCTCTTTCCTAGATCTGTCTCAGCATCTCCCCTCATGAAATCCCTCTCCTGGCTTCCGATCAAATCCCGCATCTCACACTCCATTCTTCTCCTCACTTTTAAAGCTTTACACTCTTCTGCCCCTCCTTACATCTGAGCCCTAATTTCTCGTTATGCACCATCCAGACTCATGCGTTCTTCTCAAGGATGTCTTCTTTCTACCCCTTTTGTATCTAAAGCCCTCGCCCGCCTTAAACCTTTTTCACTGTCTGCCCCACACCTCTGGAATGCCCTTCCCCTCAGTACCCGACTAGCAGCCTCTCTATCCACCTTTAAGACCCACCTTAAGACCCACTTGCTTAAAGAAGCATATGAATAGCACCGTGGATATTCTGAACACATGATACATAAAGCTTGGCCCCCTGCAGACACTCTTACCAGAACTCCCTCCTCCTGTCTCTGTACGTTCTCCCTACCTACCAATTAGACTGTAAGCTCCTCGGGGCAGGGACTCCTCTTCCTTAATGTTACTTTTATGTCTGAAGCACTTATTCCCATGACCTGTTATTTATATTATCTGTTAATTATTTGATTACCACATGTATTACTGCTGTGAAGCGCTATGTACATTAATGGCGCTATATAAATAAAGACATACAATACAATAACCTATTTATAAATAATACTACCTATTACGCATTTACATCCCGGGCAACGCTGGGTATATCAGCTAGTTGACATATTTAATATAATAAAAACGGGGGGAAACAATGCCCACTTACAGAAAATCTCATCAGAAATGTCACTTCCTGATGGTCAGCTGACGAAACGCGTAGAGAGTGACGTCACCACGTAATATGCACCTGTGAAGAAGTGGCTGTAGCACTGAAGGGAATCCCTGCCTGTCCTGTGAGCAGAGAAGGCTGTAAGCAGAGTGCTGATGTGTGATGTGCTGTGAAGGACCCACGTCCAGGCTGCTTGCCTGCTACCATTTAGGATCGGGTTAATGCAATAGGATGTGCGCTGTTTCTTCTCCCCCTTTTCTACAGATACATCACACACAAACACACACACACACACTTTTGTAGCAAATCACAAGTGGGTGTATGTTTGCATATTTATAGATGTTTGTTTATGTACGCACGTGGTATATAGCTATGTATGTACACTGCTTGTGTGTGTGTATTAATATGTAAGTAGCAGAACAAAAAACAAGGGCACTGTAGCAGACTAAGGTGTATTAAACTGAAAAAGTATAAATGTATATACACAATATTGTATCACGATCTGAGCATAAACATTAAGGTGTTAAAACAATGTATAAGTAGATAAATGGAGCCAGAAACTATTGCCTGTCAAGGTGCTGTGTGGCTAATCACACACGCTGATCTTAGGAGCGAGTGTTGCACTTTCCCTCTGGATCACCGGTATTTCGTGCAGTCTCCGTAGCCGTCGCTGGAACTAGTAGTCTCACTCAGGGTTGTCACGTGGTCTCCTGGACTCTCTCTGACGCAGCCGCTGGTTTCCTGGCGTCCTGCTTAGCGTCCACTTCCTCCTCTGATGCTCTCCCACGCACTTCCAGTGTTCCGATCAGGGGGCAGTGCTGTACTGTGATGTTCACTCTTGGCCACCACCACTCCGGCTCAAATGTCTGGCTTGCTAATTTCAAACTTGATTATAGTCAGCTAGTAACAACTACTATAGCCAATATATCTGAAAAGGTCTATCCTACGGGTTTTGGCACTAATGCGCCTTCCTCATGGATGGATGATAGAGCATTCATACCTATGGGCCTTCCCTTGCAGCACACACAACTACAGTGAGTCGGGGTCTAGCTGGGACCTTGCAGAATCCCACGCACTATCTCAAGACTCTACCAGCTGGAAGCCAGGCCACACAAGACCACCCATCTTCTACAGGGACGCTCTGTGGAGTCTGGACATATCTCCTCTCTATGCCAATATTGTTTGGCCGCTTGTGAGTTTTTAATCTCTATTTTATTTTGTATCAATAAACGTTATTACACTATTTTTCCCTTCTTTTCCCTATTTTGACGAATCATCAAGGGGCCCTTCCTCTCCCCCCCCCCCCTCCTTCCCCTATCAAACCAGCAGGATCAGCCATCTGATCAAGATCAGACATCTAATGTGAGTGTGTTCCCTTTCCCATTATTTTTTACCCCTTTAAAGAGATCAAAGGCACCCATATGTGTTGAATTATTCCTCATTGTGGTCCCCCATCTCTCTTTTACGTTCACATATGTCCTGGAGCAAGAAGCAGAACGATGCGCCTGAGGATCCACCCCCTTTCCCTCTAGCTGGAACCTGGAAGAAATCAGTCCCAGTCCAGCGGAGCACAGCTCCCTGGACATTACCTTCTTCCTCTCCATCGTGCTCCTGACTGGTGTGGTGTGATGAGCGCGCCAAATTTAGCTCTTTTGGGGCTCCGTGCGTCCAGCAGCCTTAATGGCTATGCTGGCTAATGTGACCAGCAGCCCTAGAGGCTGCTGGGATTTGTAGTTCCGCGCTGAGCCTTATTCTAAAAGGGCCGCCACAACCTTTTCTATTGCACATGCTTAATTTGCCATCTGCGCATGCACAGGCAATCCAAGATGGGCGCGCTCAACCGACGTCCCGACGCAGAGCTCCGGCGACCGGATCGCCAGCCTCAACACTTGCGCAGCCTGCCGATGGGGTCCCTACTTCCCTGCGGGTCTGCCCGCCACTCCAGCATCATCGCGTGCCTCGGAAGCCTCCCCCCGCAGCTGCAACGGAGTTAAGGGGGACCAGGGGGTAAACCCGGTTACACATACTGTATATTATATTGTGTTTCTGTATTTCGGTCACACCGGATGTAGGATCCTTTGAGGTCAGAAAGCTTGTAGCATTTCAACTACTTGTTGGTCCAATAAAAGGCATCATATCCCCTCCCCCCTCTCCCTCCTGTTACTACAAGCAATGTTTCATGGATTCCTACAGCTAATAGTACAGTATCACGGGATCTTGTACCTTTCTGTTACCTCTGTATATTTGCACCATCTAGAAAATGAGGGGTTAACCCCTTGTATGCTACAGACGTGAGGCTGCCACATGTTTGGGTTTCTATATGGCGGAGCATGCACAGAGACCCAGACACAGCACCCACCTCTATGCCTGGGGTCACCCTGCTCTCCCGCAGCTGTAGTTCTGTGTTTCACTCCTAAATCTCCTGTATATGTCTGTGTCTCTCTCCCTCCTGATCTCAGAGCCTGTCAAATTGCTCACCCAACAACATTCCCCTCAAAATAACTTTCTCTCCTCCGCAGCAGATATTTGGGACATCAGAACATACGGTCAGACCAGGACTGTTCCCGGGCAAACAGATCAGCCTCACACAGAGAAGCTATAGCCCATAACACACACACACACACACATGATGCTGCCCCTGTGGTAATGAAGGAGTTAAACTCCAACCAATACTCCCTCAATCTAATTACTTTCTAACTCTATTTAATAACTTTCCCAATCTTATCCTCACTGATTCCTAATGTTAATTCCCAATGTAAAATAACCCCCATTATCTCCCAGTCCCTGTGATACAGGAGGAGTAACCCCCCCAGTGCCAGAGGCCCCCCCCTCACTATCAGAGGCTCAGCCTCTCAGGCTCCTGTGTGTAAGGAAGCTCAGAGCAGCACTGGGATAATGTGCACAGGTCACACAAGGGAGGGGAAGGGAGGAGGAGGAAAGCACTTACCCAATAACACAGGCTGAAGATCTCTGTGCAGCAGGGGGTGGGCAATGTGAGGGGGACACAGGAAAAGGGACTTAGAGGCTGCAGAGCCTATTCCTCAGTGTGTCCCCCCCTCAGTGCCTGAGATGTGCACTTTATTCCCCCCTCACTGTGTGTGTACTTCCTATGGGGGGTGGGGGGAGCCCCTGTGATCTCTCAGTCCTTCCCTGTGGGAGTGACCTGGATTCCCCCCTCAGGATGTGGGACAGTCTGTGCTCAGGGTCAGTGTTTCCTGCCGGAATCAAACCTCACACACCAGGACATCCGGCTGCAGCAGAGGGACCATAGAGAGGGAAGAGGGGAGGCCAGAGCGCCTCTAACCAGCTCCTCCTGAGCTTATATGGAACAGTGACCCCTGGTGGGCTCCAAAGCAAGATGCGGTGAGCGCCCCCTGGTGAGAGCTGCACGTGGTGCTGGCTGTGAGCTGGTGAGAAATATAGTGACAATCTCACCCCCATCTCCCACCGTATATAGTGCCGCCTGGTGATATACTCTGTGCTGTGTGTCTGGTGATATACTCTGTGCTGTGTGTGTAGTGCCGTCTGGTGATATACTCTGTGCCCGTGTTTGTAGTGCCGTCTGGTGATATACTCTGTGCCGTGTGTGTAGTGCCGTCTGGTGATATACTCTGTGCCCGTGTGTGTAGTGCCGTCTGGTGATATACTCTGTGCCGTGTGTGTAGTGACGTCTGGTGATATACTCTGTGCCCGTGTGTGTAATGACGTCTGGTGATATACTCTGTGCCGTGTGTCTGGTGATATACTCTGTGCCGTGTGTCTGGTGATATACTCTGTGCCGTGTGTGGGAGTGGGTCTGGTGATATACCGTGCCGTTGTGTGTAGTGACGTCTGGTTGATATACTCGTGTGCCGTTGTGTGTAGTGAGGTCTGGTGATATACTCTGTGCGTGTGTGTGTAGTGAGTGTCTGGTGATATACTCTGTGCTGTGTGTGTAGTGACGTCTTGTGTGATATACTCTGTCCGCTGTGTGTGTGAAGTGAGTCTGGTGATATACTGCTGTGTGCGTGTGTGTAGTGAGCTCTGGTGATATACTCCTGTGCTTGTGTGTGTGTGAGTAGTCTGGTGATATCCTCTGTGCTGTGTGTAGTGACGTCTGGTGATATACTCTGTGCTGTGTGTGTAGTGAGGTCTGGTGATATACTCTGTGCTGCGTGTGTAGTGCCATCTGGTGATATACTCTGTGCCGTGTGTGTAGTGACGTCTGGTGATATACTCTGTGCCCGTGTGTGTAGTGACGTCTGGTGATATACTCTGTGCCGTGTGTGTAGTGACGTCTGGTGATATACTCTGTGCTGTGTGTGTAGTGAGGTCTGGTGATATACTCTGTGCCCGTGTGTGTAGTGAGGTCTGGTGATATACTCTGTGCTGTGTGTGTAGTGACGTCTGGTGATATACTCTGTGCTGTGTGTGTAGTGAGGCTTTCCACTTAGTTTCCTGTCGGGCGGAGTTATTTGGACTGGATCAGGGGTTCAGCCACGGTTCCCAGACCTTATAGTGTCCCTCAGTTTTGCGCTTGAGGAAAGCTGTTAGTCTCTCCATCAACATCACTTCATTCACTCTTCTCTTAACCATCTGCTTGGAGGGGGGTAGTGTCTTTTTCCAGGAGAACGCCGCTGCGCTTCTCGCCGCTGTTAAAATGAAGGAGATTAATTTCCTAACTGGGCGGTCAATTTCCTCTATTGGCCTGCCCAGTAGGTAGGTCAGTGGGAATCGTGTCGCCCCCCTGCCCACAGCCTCTCCAGCATAAATCCGAGGCCAGGGGGTATATTTGCTTTAATCTTACTGGGGTACGATACCAGTGGAACATGATTTTGTAAATATTTTCTTTTGTTGTGGTACAAATGGAAGTTCCTGAAGCTGAGTCCTATATATCTTCCCAATCCTCTCTATCTCTATCTATATCCAGTTCCGCCGCCCACTTGAGCATATAGTCATGAGTGGAGGGGCTCGCTGTTATCTCCAGTCCAGCGTTGATTTTAGATATTAAACGTTTTTGATGTGTGCCAGTCTGACACAGCTTCTCAAAGTTTGTGAGAGGGGGGAAACAGTCCTGTTTTTTTAATGACTGTCCCGTTTTTTTGATGGCTGTCCCGGCTACCCCGCAATTTTTTTAATGTCCGTGTTTTGTGGCTGTTCCGGATTTGGCCATCAAAGCAGGGGGGGCAGCAGAGAGCACAGAATGCAGGCAGAGAGGAGGGCAATAGGAGAGCGGAGGCCGGTCTGACTGCAGAGGGTGGGGGCGGGGTCTGACTGCAGAGGGTGGGATTAGCTGCAGAGGGTGGAGGTGGGGTTGGCTGCAGAGGGTGGGGGCGGGGGTTAGCTGCAGAGGCCAGTCTGACACGGCTCTGTGTGTGTGTGGCTCAGTGGCTCTGTGTTTGTGTGGCTGAGTGGCTCTGTGTGTGTGGGTCAGTGGCTCTGTGTGTGGGTCAGTGACTCTGTGTGTGTGGGGGTCAGTGGCTCTGTGTGTGTGTGTGGGTCAGTGGCTCTGTGTGTGTGTGTGTGGCTCTGTGTGTGTGTGTGGGTCCGTGGGTCTGTGTTTGTGTGTGGGTCAGTGGCTCTGTGTGTGTGGGTCAGTGGCTCTGTGTGTGTGGGTCAGTGGCTCTGTGTGTGTGTGGGTCAGTGGCTCTGTGTGTGTGTGTGGGGGGGGTCCGTGGC